>BHFT01044944.1:0-10965 GCA_004320025.1 Laticauda laticaudata
TGATGTCAGACTTCCCCCATTGGTTCATTTTCCAGGTGGGAAAATGAACAGCCATCAGTGGCTGAAATTGTGGACAGTAGCCTGTAAAAGAACAGTAGGCACACCGGGCAGCAGTCTTTTGTTCAGAGCTAAATAAAGGAATCCTTTCCTTATACCATTGTTCTGCCTCTTCAATCTAGCCCATATCTAACACTAACCATTTATTGTTATAATTACATATGTTATATTTTTTCCTGTCATAGTTATCCCACTTTTTATTAGACAACTTTTAATGTGTTCTTTATCTTGTGTATCCTTCACTATTAACCCTATATTTTTTCCTTCTTTCTCTTTTGTTATTAATAAAAAAGGAATAAAATATAAATTTAAAAAGTTGCTTTGAAAGTGAATTGAGGGATAATGAAGGGCAATGTCATATTTCTTCCCTCTGAAATAGTTGCCTACCTATTCAGTGAGTGAGATAACTGAGGGGTGGGGGTGGAAATAAAGCCATTCTTTTCTATTAAAAAGTTTGATGAATTCTGACAATTGTTGTTTTTCAAAAATCCAGATCCCAATGGAATAATGAATATTTATATATGGTGATGTACTCAACAATGTACTGTGTAATAAATGCACAAATTTCACAGTGGGAGAGGAATAAAATAATTGCCAAAATAGACTTGAGTGTAATACTACAATTTTTCATTCAATTAGCTAAAGGAGGTTAACTTACATTAAACCACTCAGAGTCACTTAAGTATGATGGGTGGTATAGAAATGTAGTAAATAAACAAACTTGCTTGATTCAGGACATGATTTTACAACAGTTACAGAAATAATTTTGACTTTTAATATAGAGTGGCAGGTTTGAACCAATTTGGTCTAGTGGTTAAGGCGCCAAGCTAAAAACCAAGAGTCTATGAATTTCAGTTCAACTTTAGGCATGAAACTCAGCCTGGTGGCTTTGGGCCAGTCACTCTCTCTCATCCTATAATGCCTGTGAAAAGCTGGTTATGCAGTTCCTATAACAATTAATAGATTGACACTCAATTGATTTTTTAAAAAAAAAACCAGACCTGCATGCAGGAAAACAGAAGAAAAAAAGGAAGCAGATTCTCTTGTTCTTTTCAAGATTATTTCCGCTGCTATTAAATATCATACTTTTATGTCTCTCATCCAAAATATGCTAAAGACTTTTCAAAACCATGGCTATCAGAACTTAGATTCTACCCAAAGAAATATTTGAATATCTTCTGGATGTCTCCAAACAAATCCTTAAGAAGCAATAATCATTACTTGATAGAATAAACTCATAATGTTAGGCAAAATAATCTAATTTTAAAATCTAAATAGCAAAACCTGAGTGGAAATCTAGAATACCTATCAATTCAAGTCAATAACTGAATAATTATTTTCCAATTTTAGGTGAATATTAGATATTAGTAATTTCACTCATATTATTTTTACAGAGTATTATATCTCCAACCAATTTTATTTGCTTCTGGCCTTTTTTACAAATATGTATATAAACTAATAGAACTAAAGCATCATTTATAGCCTAGATGTTAAATGACTCACCAGTGAAAACTGATCCACCCAATGTTAATTTACTTCCTTTCTCTCACACACTCTTGGAGACTCATACAGAATGCTAAAAGAATAAGCTGAAAAGCTTCCCTTACATGGAAGCTACATACTGTGAAATTTTGTCATCCCTCCTCTCCCCACTCATTTTTCATGAGCAATTTCCATTCTGTTGTGTTCTCTCACAGATGGTGTTCTGGAGATATGAAAGAAAACTAAGACTATTTTTCAATCTGTCACAAAGCTATCTGTAAGAATGAGTGTAGTCTGTTGGCTTATAGACACAAAGTCCTCTAAGGAGTACTGTCACTAAAGAATGCTTTTATCCTCAGTGTTCTAAATTAGCTGAAATAGAGAGACTATAAATAAGGATACAGTTCAATTTTCCATATTTTCCTATTCTATGTGCTAGAAGCATGTGCATTGCATGAGTTTTGTTTACAATTCCAACTATATAAGAGTTTAATGTTGAATAGTTGGTCATTCCTTATTTACCTTTTTTAAATTTTGATCATCAGCTTTCCCATTTTCCTTAGCTCCTTTATTATTCTATTCTCAAACAGGATCATACATGGTTAGTATTTATAGGATGGACTACCAATTTTTTTATAGTTTGTCCAAGAAAACAGCATGGATGTTATGCGGTCAGTACAAGATATACTCAACTTGGAAATTTTATCTTAGTATTGTATTATTTTGATGTATATCTCAACTTTTTAACTAAGGCATTTGAGATACTTACTAATTTAAGAAATATTGCACCTTCTTCTTTTTTTTAAATTTTAAATTAAAATTAAATTATTTACAATTGCAAAATTATAGTTGGAAGAGTGTCCTCATTTGTATCTTTAAAGAGGAGAATGGGGACAAATTAGAAATTCCACAAAAAAAAGTAGATCAATATTTTGGGGTGATGTAGGAAAAAGATATTTCCGTATGCTCAGTTCATATGGTTTTAAGAGTATCTTTCTTCAATGATAGACTAAAAACAGCTCTGTCAGAATGGAGCTGATGGCTGTGGCCAAAAGAAAAGCAGGAAAATGGATTGGCTTGTCAGAACTCCTCTCTGATCCTTTCTGGATCAAGGAGAGGATTCTATATTGAGAGTTCCCATAAATATATTATAAAAGAGCAATCTCTACTGAGTTTTAGAAACCTGGAGATGGAGGTGAGGAGTAGCAATTAACTTACCTAATTTGTGGTTTGGTACCTTCACTTGGACACTGAGTTGTCCACTTCCTTTCTTAATCACCTAAGGAAATTACATATTATTGATCTTTTGAATGGTAAGAGTCTTCAGAAAGGCAACTTTTATAATGCCTGGAGAGTGTCCTTCTATCCTTCATTTTTAAAAAAAAAATCATGTAAAAAAATCATATTATAAAATAAATGTTTTTGGAAAATAGCCAAAGGAGAACTGGAATGTTGATTTTGGGAAGTTAAGACATCAGATGGACTTCTTGTGGATTGTTTAAATTTTTATTTAAATAATGAAGATTTTGTAACTAATTGTAAGAAACATTCTACGGGAAAGATTATTAATTATTAATAATTGAAAAATAAATATATAAGAGGAGATTTAACTAGATGGGACCAGAGAGAACTAAAGATTACAATTAAAGGAAAAGCAACCTGTTAATACAATGGAGCAACATTATCTGACTATAAAAAATATCCCAAGATTATTTTGGAACAATGTGCCCAGAAATTACTCTTAAAATTGTCTGCAACTATATAAATGGATTTAGGAGAGGCTACAGAAGAGAAACAGATTTTATACTGCACAAAGTAGATATTGAAGCTAATCTTAGTGTGAATTGGAAAAAATATTTTAAAATGTCAGACTACAAGAGTGATGTGGAAAAATATGCCCAAATGAATTACAAATTAAACCAAATCATAGCTTAATAATGAAAGGAGTCATAAAAATAATAAATCAGAAGAGCCACCTGGAAAGTTCTCACAAAGAGATGCGTTAAACTAGTGAAGAAGTTCCTGAGAGAAGACAAAAAGACAATGATAAAGATCTCAACTTCTGAGAGATTATTTGAAGTGATTAGGAGATCAATCTTTTTCAAACTAAGTGGAATGAAAATAAAGTGTATTTTATTTGACCGGGGCTAAAATAAACATGTAATTTTCAGTAACTATTAATGAAACTTTTTTAGTAGTACTAAATGGTAAGGCTTTAAAGATTTTTTTAAACTTATGCAGTTTATAATTTTTTAAACATTTTATTTGTTCCTAATATTGTTTTTAATTATGTCTCTTTTTATGGTTTTTATTTATAAATTGCCTGGAATTACTTAGGTGAAATGGATGGAATAAAACTTGATAAATAAGCAAATATTTTTTTAAGTGGGAGATATATCTTTTGCTTTATATCTTAGAGAAAGAGACAAATTGGAATACAAAATTGATTTATTTGATTAATAGAATCTATGACATTTTTTCTGATAATTGTACCTAAAATATACTTTTGTTGGTTAAGATGGAACAATAGTTTCCATAATTTGTTTATTGGTAAGAGATAAGTTCTGGATAGAATCATTTTTTTTTACTGAAATACTAGAGATTTTAAGTTATTGAAGTTCTTTATACTTATCAGCATAGAAGGGGATGTAATTTCTTTACATATCATATTTCTATCTTTTTTCTTCTATTTCTATTCTAGGAGTGACATGATAGTGTACTATTCCAATATGTAAGGGGTTGCGCTTGAAGCATCTGAAGGCAGGACAAGAAGCAATGTATGAAATCAAGGAAAGAAGCAATTTAGAACTAAGAAGGACTGTTGGAATGGGGAATGGGTTAATTACCCCCATGTTCTAACTGCTGCTTGGAATGTTTCTGAAGAAAATAAGATTTCAGTACATTTATTTTATTAAAGTTATGTCTACTTTTCAGAGAAATTCTTTCAAAAACCATCTTTAATAATATTTATTTATTTATTATCATTGGCATCATTGGTACCCCCACCAACAAACAGGACAATCAAATCAACAAAAATGGATAACATTCCTGAACATTTCTTGCTTTAGCTGGCTGGAACAGCTGATTTGATAACAGGAATAATAGCCTGCTAAATTTAATTGAAGTTGGTGGTGTTCCACCTACTGCCTGGAATTAATGAAAATGAGAAAAAGAAACACAGGAATGAATAGGACCAGTTCTCAATAATTCTGTTTACTCACAGACTATATGGTTTGGAATAAACACTGTGGGTTTACTGTATTAGAACAGTGCAGTTTATAACCTTCTTTCCTAGCTAAGTCTTGACTGAATCGTTTGTATAAGCATGAAAACTATAAGTTGTTTATATTTCTGTATAATCTTCTGGATTCATGTCACATTCTCTCTCTCTCTCTCTCTCTGCATGTGGGTATAAGTTGTGGGTGTGTGCATATGTGTTGTGTAAAATCCTTGCAAGTACCCAGAAGTAAGCTTTGAAGCTGTACAGTCTGCTGCTGTTCTCTAGATTTCTGTGGGTAATTCCATGTAATGGCTCCTAAAAAGTGAAAGGCTCCAACAGAATACTTTCAAGAGTAAATTACATGCCATCTGAATCACCCTGCTGAGGAATGACTATACCATGGTAAAATATCAAATGTTCTTAATTCAGCAGATGGCTTTTAAAAAGTTCCGTCATACAAAATATCACTTTGCTTGCAGCCTTTCCTTTAACATGCATTTTAGCATTCTGTGCATGTTGATGGTTTTCTAAAATGAGTTTAATGGCTTTAAAATGTCAGAGAATGTTTTTCTTTCTGAGCCTAACTTTCTCAACAAATATATTCTTAAGGTTTACATGGCATTTTTAAAAAAGAAAAATCTATATGGCGATTACCTCATTTTTACAGTACTGAGTGGAAATGTAGCCTGCCTCTCCAAACCAAGTCCAATAATATCACTAATACAGTTTTTCAAAAAAGCACATTTTAAATGGGGAGAGGATTCAGGGAGGGAACAATTCATGTGAGCTTCTTGTTATAGTGTGTATGTGGGCAGGGGAGTCTTGTTTTTAAAATAATAATTTAATAATTATTTTCAAACAACAGCTTTCTTTCCCACATTCAGTATGACATTGTTTGGCATGCCCAAACTTTCAGACTCCTCAGCTTGATTCTATGGGAGACTCTGTTTCCAGTTCCATCATTCCCCTTCTCTTTGTGCCTTCACCTGTTAACACAGCAGCAGCTTATTAATATCTTGTCCACAACAATATTGCTGAATAAATACACAATGTAATAAATATAAATGTGACTTTCTTGGGTCATATTCAAGCCAAAAAAGCCAGCTGGTCCTAGGCTGCATTAACAGAGAATAGAATCAAGAACACATGATATGTTAATTCCACTTTATAATGCCTTAGTAAGGACATACTTGGAATACTGCATCCAGTTTTGGTCATGATAATGTAAAAAAGATATTGAGACTCTAGAAAGAGTGGAGAGAAGAGCAACAAAGATGATTAGGGGACTGGAGGCTGAAACAGATCAAGAACAGTTACAGGAACTGGGTATGTCTAGTCTAATGAAAAGAAGAACTAGGGGAGACATGATAGTAGTGTTCCCATATCTCAGGGTCTGCCACAAAGAAGAGGGATTCAACCTATTCTCCAAAGCACCTGAAAGGACAAGAAGCAATGGATGGGAACTATTCAAGGAGAAAGCTAAAGAGAAATTTCCTGACAGAATAATTAATCGGTGGAACAACTTGCCTCCAGAGGTTGTGAATGCTGTAATACTGGAAGTTTTAAAGAAGAGATTGGGCAACCTTTTGTCTGAAATAGTATAGTGCTTCCTGTTTCAGCAGAGGGTTGAACTAGAAGACCTTCAATGTCCCTTCCAACTCTGTTATTCTGTTAGATATCTAGATTTTTGCAAGCCATTCTTTGCACAAGAATACATAAAGTTTTGCAAGCCATTCTTGCAAAAGAAATTTGCAAGCCATTCTTTGTACAAGAATACATAAATACATAAACATTTTATACAAGATATCACAGAGGAAAAACGTCTCTAACTCCTTACCATTACAACAGTCTTCTTCAATAATACTATGCCAGGGACAAATCAAAATGCATATCATAATGTCTGTTTTTGTGTATGTGGAAAAAAAAAGGAACGAATCCAGGTGGTTCCATACATATTGCCTCTGTGTGTATCAGTGGTGGAATTCAAACTTTTTTACTACCAGTTCTGTGGGCATGGCTTATTTGGTGGGCGTGGCTTGGTGGTCATGTGACTGGGTGAGTGGGACCAACTCACATCAAGGGGTGCCTCTCCTGGCCCCTCCCCTCCCAGCCATTCCTTGTCACCCAGCCTCAACTTATCTATAGTTCTGTAAAAATGTTTGTTCCATCATTTGTTGAGTTAATTAAATTCTACATACTAAATAGATGTACTTTCATGGACGCACGGAAAAGAGGAAATGGTCACATGCTTTACTAGGAAGAGGTGTGAGTAGGCAACAGGCTTTTCCCGGGGCTTTTGTGGCCACACAGAACGGGGGACAATGCATTTTTCCGCCACAAATGAGAAGGTACAGACTTGCAATCCTAGAAGGAAGCAGTGGATGGAAACTGAACAGAGCACGTAAGCAAGCTAAAACTAAGGAGAAAGTACCTGAAGAGTGAGAGAACAACTTTAACCCAGTGGACACTGGCCCTGCCGTCCAGAAAGTTCTGGTGCTCACATCACTGGAAGTTTTTTAATGCAAACGACTGACAGCCATTTCTCTGAAATTGGTATAGGGTTCACGCCCAAGGTCCCTTCGAAGTTATTGTTCTCAGACTACCTTTTCCATTGGTTTCTTATCAAGAGTTTGGCAATCCCCTCAGTTTCTTTCTTGCTGAGCTGAGGGTTGGACTAAGAAAAAGGGACCTCCAAGATCCTTTCAACCTCCTTGGTGACCACACCCATCTGTTATCTTTATGCTTTCATTTGGACTATTTGACACTGGAATGATGTAGCATGTAAACCCTGAAAAATATGTGGTAGCCCTGGGCAAAAGAAAGGCAGAAAAATCACTCTAGGTGTAGGGACAACGTAAAATATTGACACATGATAAATAATGGAACAATTGAAAATAATAGCACAGAGTTTTATCTCTATCTCTCTCTTCCTATTTTTTTTCTTTCTTTCTCTCCCTTTTTCTTCCTTCCTTCCTTCCTTCCCATCTTTCTTTCTTTCTCTCTCTCATACACACACACACACACACACACACACACTTAACAGATAAGCATTTTGGAAGCAGCTCCTTAAATTTCTCCAAGGCTGGAGTGGATTCCCCCACCCCCTCTGTCAGACCGCACTCCTTCTCATTCCAGCATTTTAACTCACAAGGGGAAAGCAATGCTTGCAGCATCCATGGGGAATCCTTGGAGAAGTTTTTAAAGGACCTGCTTCCAAAATGCATTTCTTCTACGTTATAAAAGTGCTTCAAGGCTCGATTCACCCACACCCATTCTGTCAGACCACACTCCTCATTCCAGACGCCTTAGCTCACACGGGGAAAGTGATACTTGCAGCGTTCATGCCTTTCTTTCTTTCCCCCGGGGAGAAAGAGGATGTGGGGAACTGAAAGCTAGGAGAATGATTGCAAGTGAGCAACTGGGCGACTGGGTGCCACCACCGGTTCGGCAACCCACGCCAGATAACCATTACCGGTTCACCTAAGTAGGTGCGAACCGGTTGAATACCACCTCTGGTGTGTGTGTTCCTGCTCTCCTTTCATGTTGGGAAACTTTTATCAAACAATTCCAGCAACTCTTTCTACAAATATTGGACTGTTGAATCTACATTGCTCAATTTCTTCTGCCTCTTTATCCTACTTACTCAATATAAAGGGCGAAAAGTGACTCTTTTTTTCAGCAAGACAGGCTATCTGCTCCATGTTTTCAGGGCTGGGATTTTACCAGTTTGCACCTATTCGCTAGAACCTGTTGTTAACATTTTAAGCAGTTCGGAGAACTGGTTGTTAGAAGAAATTACTGGCCTAATCCTGTAGGGAAGGCAGGAAGGAAACACTCTGGCGTTGCTTACAGAAACTGCCTCTCCATTAACCCTTATTACATTCTTGGCAGGACTAGACTTCCTGTCTCTGGNAAGTTACAATGGCACTGAAAAAAGTGACTTATGACCATTTTTCACACTTACGACTGTTGCAGCATCCCCATAGTCATGAGAGGTCAGGCAAGGAGATGCATGCTTTGATGTGAGTGATATTGAGTTGGCCCTGCCCAGCCAATGACATGACCACCAAACCATATCCATCCAGTCACATGACTACCAAGACATACCCAACACCTAAGCCATGGCCACAGAACCTGTTGCTAAAAATTTTGAATACCACCTTGCATGTTTTGGTAATGGCCAGATGTGATATCAGGTTGTTTACTTCTGGCCATGTGAAACTTGATTTTTAACTATATATGTAACCAGGAAGTCCAAGGTGGCCTGTATATGCTCTGCTGAGCAGAAGGGAAAATAGGAGGGCTTAGAATGGAGGGGTCATTATCATTCCAGGCCTCTACCATCTGGCTTTCCTATAGGGATGGGGGAAGGGACTTTTTTCTGGACTTCTTTTCCTGTGGTCCTCAGCCAGAGCTGGCCAGGGGTGGGATTTTACTGTTTCTATCTGGTTCTATAGAACCCCTTGTTAACTTTCTAAACAGTTTGAGAACTGGTAGTTAGAAGCAATCTCCTTTTGTTTTTTTCCACCCTTATTACATTCTTGGCAGACAGCCCAGACTTCCTGTCTCTGGAGCTTCTGGGGCTTTCTTAAAGGGGAAGGATTGTTTTAAAATTTTTACACTGCTGTTGGGAGGAAATACTTCCCTGGACAATCAGCACTTTGAAGAATTAATTGAATAACGAAGCAAAGCTTTTAGTGACAGGGAACCAAAATGAGTAACATTCAGCAAGGCTTCTTGGCTAGCTGGAAAGATTGACATTCAAACGTGAGTTTACATACTCTTTCTGAGTTTTGGTCTAAAACTGGTTTTTGGTGAAAGTTAATTCTGTGCTTGGTGAAGTTTAATCCTGCGTTTATTGATGGGATAATTTTCCCTATTCAGATTCAACAAGCAATAGCTACTGTTGTGATTTAATTATTTGTAGTGTGTTTGAATTTTTTCCTGCCTCATGGTTTCTTTTTCTATCTGGGGAGGGGATCTTCCACACTACTTTAGTAGTATCTGGCACTGTCCTTTTGAGGTATACTTCCAAGAGGCAGGATGCAAACTTGGCGCTGATTTTTTTATTGCCTTTCTGGGGACATGTGACCTTTCCTTAAATCTGGATGATTTCCTTAGGATATCTTATGAGGTGAGTGAGACCAGCTTTAAGTGGTGCAAATGGATCTAAGGATTGTTTTTCCTGGGTGTGCTTTTTCTGGAGAGATTAAGTGACCTATCTGCTAAAGGGTTTCACATTATGAGCAAGAGTTGGCTACTTGATAGTTATCACTGCATTTTAACTATTTTCATTCCTCAAGGTGCTCTGGCACTCTGCCTGATTTGTAACCCCGGCTTGCAGGAGTTTTAATCTAATGATTGGCATTTAGGGCAGCTTTTTGCAAGCAAGGAAACTTTTTGTATTTTTGTACAGGTAATCATTGACTTACAACAGTTCATTTAGTGACCATTCAAGGTTACAATGGTACTAAAAAAAGTGACATGACCATTTTTCACACTTATGACCATTGCAGCATCCCTACTGTCATGAGAGGCCTGGCAAGATGAAGTGCCCCTTTACATGAGTGATGTCAAGTTGGCCATGTCCACCAGTCACATGACAAGCCACACCTACCTACTAAGCCACGACCACAGAACCGGTTATTAAAAAAACTGAAGCCCACCTCTGGAGCTGGCCCATTTTCAAACTTAGTCTTTCATTTTCTGTCTTCTTCTGCCACACCAAATTAAGTCCCATTCTTGCAGGGTCATGACCCCATAACTTAAATAATTGATTTCCAACATTCTGTTGAATGGGCAATAAAAAGACAGCAGAACAGATTTTGCTAATTGGATCCTATAAGCATCATAAACTTATTAACTGAATTCCACTTTGGCTGTCTTAAAAACTTCAAGTACCAGCTGGAGCAGAAGAAAATTCTGACCAGCTTAAAAGCAGAGTATTCTGCTATGGATCAAGTATTATTTTATAACATATGGTTGAGAAATACTGTAGCAACCCAAAGTAGAGCTATATATAACACTTGTCATTTTTAAGAGGAACTTTGATTTCACCTTGGGAAAAAATTATAAGCTTAAGGTCCTTATTACAGATAAACATTTTCACTTCATTATTTATAAGTTACACAACCTTCAAAATAAAATAAAAGTATAGGAAAACACTTAAAGCCCCTGTCACACTGCACCAACGGATGCAAAGAGGA
>BHFT01044945.1:0-14613 GCA_004320025.1 Laticauda laticaudata
TTAAAGTAATGAGGTAGTATTGAGAGTCTGCAAGGAAAGGGTTAATTGTTTTACTCGCACCTGTTATTTACTGGGTGGGAGGAATTTACTGCTCTGATTGCTGCTGCTATTACTCTGTAAACAATAGGCTGTAACAAGATGTTAAAAGCAGGCTGGATTTTTGAAAGAGGGCAAAACTCAGCTGAATTAAAACACTTTAACTACAATCAATATGTCTCTGACATATTGAATCAGATTGTTTTCCAATAGTTTCCTAAAGTTCCTCAAGTTGAGTAGTAGTAAAAATACAGTCCAGAAATATGGCTTAACCAATCCAATCTGTCCTTTATTTTTAAAGTTACTTCTAGCTGCAATATCTTTTTTTAAAACTAAATCTGACAGTCAGTCCAGATCGTTAATCGCAGCAGTTTTCCTCCTTTGAGTCCCACTTTCCAAGGAAAATTTCACTGCAGAAATTGGAGTGATTCTTAAGGCCCGTCCCACTGCACTTACAGATGCAAAGAGGATGTAAATCGTAAAAAAAAGCTTGCCATCCGTTGGAAAACGCTATGCATCCATTGTGTACTCACTGCATACATGTTTCATATGTTCTATCTGTCAAGCATCCGTCCATTGCAATTTCATCCATGCAAAAAGTTTTGAGATGCACAAAACTTTTTGAATGGATAAACTTTCCGCCGCATACGATATACTTCTGCGACATATAGGGGAAACAAATGTTCTATGTCCGTTATCATCCATTAAACGTCCGCTGTATCCTCTCTGCATCCTCTGCTGTAATCCTCTCTGCATCCTCTGGCCATCCCCTCAACTCACATCCGCTGCAGCTGAAAACAGAAAGAGGGAGAAACAAAAGGTACATGGAATGTCTACACAGCGTTAGTTGCACGGAAATAGAAAGGATGTAAGCATATGCATCTCGTATATAAAGTATTAAAATGGACAAAACGTTGTATCTGGGATGTATCTTGTATATTTAGGATGTCTGGAGTATGTCTAGAGTATGTAGAAGGACCACTAGCGGACAACCGATATTTTCTATAAAAAAGGGAGAAAATCATCTGGATCTCAGTATGAGTCCAGCAGCTGTGGTGTACAGACCTCATCACCCTTGGTCTTGGTCTTCAACATCATCAATTGTTCTCCACCATGGATGATGAAACAGTCCATATGATAGCTGCACTCATTCATCACCAGAACCAAAACCTGTTCAGACTGTATCAAGTTTTAAATAGAAGGAGAGGAGAGTTTTTACCAACACTTTATTAAGTAAACAAAATGAACCAAGTAAACGTTATTAAGTGTCTTAAGCAAAGATAAACTTTATTAAACAAGTAAACAACTCAGTCTCTGAGACTATTCTGAGTCAATCTGAGTCATGTCCATGGTCTCAGCTGTGAAGCGGGCAGTGACTGTGGATGTAGCTGTGGCTTGAGTGTTGGTCTGAGGCGTCATTGGGGTGATTGGCCCCGAGGGTACAACAGGTGGTGGTGTGTTCAGGAAGCTATATGAGAGCTAGTTCAGTCCCGTGAGGTTGAGAGGCCTTCATCAAGGACTTGAGATGTCAGGCCCAATACTGATGACAGATTGTCCGTGACGGGCTGGCTGTGGGTGGAGGAAGGTTGTAGTGGGGCTGTCTGGTCAGCAGCTGGGTGAGGACTGGGGGGTCTGTGGTGTCCGATGAACCTGGCCTGGTCTGGGAAGTTCTGCTTGTGTGGAGGGAAGTCCTGGTAGTCGTAGCCTTGGTAGGTGAGGGGCTGTTGAAAGCCGTGGAAGGGCTGTGACATCGCCTGGGGTAGAGGAGCAAACCTGGACCAGGTATGGAGCAGCTTCAGCTTGGCCTTGAGGGTTGCGCAGGAAGTGTGCGATCTTCTGCTTCATCACCTGGTACTCGGCCTTGGGCAGGTCCCTCAGGGTCTGGCTGACATACTTGATGAAGGTCTTCCGGCCCGAGGATGCTCTGTCCAAGTCGACCAGCTGAGAGTGAAGTTCTGTGCTGGTCTTCACTGTGTCCCTGATCTCCAACAGCACACTGTGGTCCTGGCCCTCCAGTCTGCCTCTCTGCCTGCGTCCTCTGGAGCTGGGGTGGGGGTGGGTTGGCCTCTGGTGGCTGCTGCTTCTTCCTCCATTGTACAGCAGGGCATCATCCTTCCACGGATTCTCCAAGTCCGCCGGCATGGGGAGTGCAGCTGTCGAGGGGTCTCTGCTGTGGGCCCTCTGAAGACACCTGCCTGGATAGGGTAGCTGGCTCCTGGCTGGAAGAGGAGTGGCTCTCTGTGGGCTGTCTGAGGGAGAGGGTCCAGAAGGGCTGCTCCTCGGTGGTGGATCTCACCCTCCAGGAAACTGCACTTGGCCATGACGTACATCTCCGCGTCAGTGTGAGCTTGATAGCGGCCTGCCGATTTCTTGAGGTGCAGCTTGCCATACCAGGTATGCATGTGCTTCCACCATCCCAGGAATACTTCTGCAGTGTACCCCAGGCTTTCTGCCTTATCTCTCCAAGCTGCCTGCTTCTTCTTAATGGCCCTTTCTCCAGAGGTATTCTTTCTCCCTCAGCCATTCCAGCACCTCATCCTCATGGTCCTCGGAAACGGTGTACTGTTTCCTCTCTCCCTTCTCCTTCCCTTGCCTCTTCCTCCCTCTGGCAGGGGCTTCAGCAGGGCCTTCAGGGTCTTAGCAGCAGGGCCTTCAGGGTCTTGAGCAGCAGGGCCTTCAGGGGCTTGAGCAGCAGGCCCTTTAGAGGCTTGAGCAGCAAGGCCTTCAGCAGCAGGGCTTTGAGGGCCTTGGGGTGGTCCACCATAGCAGCAGCAGCTTCAGAGTCAGTGCCAGGGGGTGGTGATGGTTCTGCCTTTCTTCACCTTGCCAGGGCTTGAACGAGTAGGCACGGACTTCCTCTTCATGCCTGACTATGAACCATGGTGTTCCTGCTAGATGTATCTGGCAGCATGTCTTTCCCCTGTATGCTGACTGCATGCGTGTGCATCCTTTTATATCCACAGAGCAGACGCAATTCATACCCTCCGCATGCGCAGTGAACGCTTTGCATCTGATACACATCCGCGCGGCATCCCCTCTATTTCTTATAGGCGTCTGTGATGCATCCGCTTCACCCGCTATGCATCCGCCCCTTCCGCTATGCATCCGCTTTGAAATTCTCCCCCGGAACCCCTTCGGAGGTGTCATCCGCTTCCATCTGCTTTCATCCGCTAGGCTTTCAATGAACATCCGCTTAACATCCCCGCTACATACTACCCACATCCATTCTTTTCCATTCTTTTCCATTCTGTTTATGCAAATTTTTGCCAATTTTTGGAGCGGATGAAAATGGATGGAGCCACCCCAAAATATTGCTCGTCCACTGTGTCCTTTATGCATACATTTTGTGTCCATCGGCCAGTGGGACCGGGTCTACCAAGACTAAGCACGCTGTTACAAGATCTTTCCTTTCTTTTTCACTTCTGTCTCAGCTGACTTCCTGGCTTTGATTCAGCCATGCTGGTAATTCTCTTTTTAGTTTGGATAGAGGGGTTTTCTTCAGGTCAGTCGAGGAGACTCTCCTCTCCTCGTGACCACCGAAGAATTCCTCTGCCTTTACCACCCATCCAGGGTGACTTTTGGCCTCAGGACTTTGTCCTCCCTCCTTGTTTCTCCCTGCCAGCTCTCCGATGTGGCTCCGAGGAAACTGTGTGGGAGATATTAATGGAAACATGTTATCTGGCGTGGAAGATACTTCTATCAGCTGTGTGAGGGATTTAAATGAAGGTACATTGTTTGCACTCCGCTGGCTCCAAGTGATCCACTTCAAGAGCTCCACCAGTGTGGTTAATAGGGCTCAATGGAAAGAGCTTCACTTCTCTGGGGAAGGAGAGGAGGGCTCCGGATCAGCTAGCAGGAGCTCTGCCAGCATTATTAGGGCTCCAGGGCTTCAGAATCCAGCGTTTTTGGGCTTGTTTCTTGGGGCTCCGTTTTACTCATGGTTACTGTTGCAGATGGCAGCTTTAAAAGTGATTTCTGGTGCAGGTGGTGGCTTTATAGGGAGATAGTGCTCCAGGAGCGAGAGTCTCACCTTCCTAATTGGGCACCGCCATCATCTTCAGATCTCTAAAGACATGCTGAATTATTGAAACATGGGAATCCTGTTTCAGGAACCACAGCTGCTGACTCCATTCACAGCACACAAGGAATCTTAGGACTTGAAAACTTCTTAAAGCCATGTGGTTTCTTTTGTTTTAATGGCAACTAAGTAATTGTTTCCCAGTGAGGTTAAGATTGGTGAGATATTGTTTGGTAAGGTAGAGAATTGTAGGAATTATTTTCTAGCAAGCTTGTTTCCTGGTAACAACAAAAAAGGAGCATTGGTAGACTTACCTGATAATGCGCCTTCTCGGATGGTGTAGACAGCATGTACGTATTCAGCTCTGTTTGAGTATAGACTGAATAGAGAATCTGAAGACACATCCCTTCTGGGCCACCGTCTCTAGTTCTGAATGAAATCGAGGCTTTCTTATATATGCTGCAAGAGTCCCATCTTTCTATAACATTCATGATTAATAACTTAATTTTAGCCCAATACCCATCATGATTGCCCAAACCTAAGAAAATGGGTGAGTCTGGATCCTGTCTACACCATCTTGGAAGGTGCATTCTCAGGTAAGTCTACCAACGCTCCTTCCCCAGAATGGTTTCAACAGGTATGCATGGGACATACCAAAGCAATGTCCGATGGGAGGGATTCTAACCCTAATGACTCTGATCTTCTGGCAATACCTGTTGAAGTACTCTCCTTCCAAACGCTGCTTCCACGGAAGCAAAAGAGTCAAGTTTATAATGTCTAACAAATGGTGAAGGAGTGGACCAAGTTGTTGCCTTATGTATTTCTTCCACTGAAGCCTGAGTACTCCAAACTGCTGTAGTGGCTGCACTACGTGTTGAGTGAGCCATGATGCGAGATGGGACAGGTAACCCCTGTGCTTTGTAAATGTTAGCAATGGTTGCTCTGATCCATCTGCCTATGGAAGAAGACAACACCCTTTGTCCTAAGGATTTCTGATAAGAAATAAACATTTGCTTCCATCTTTCTAAAGGAAACTGTCCTTTTTATGTCAATGTGGAGAGCTCCCCTTATATCTAAGGTATGCCAAAGTTTCTCTCTAGGGTGAGATGGATTTGGACAAAAAGTTTGTTAAACAAGTTCTTGTGCACTATGAAAATGGGAATTGACTTTTGGTATAAAGGTAGGATCCAATCATAAAACAACTTGATTGGTGTGAAAAATACAGATATCGGGTCTTATTGACAGAGCTGCAAGCTCAGATATCCTTCTGGCAGACGTAATTGCCACTAGAAAAATTACTTTATACGATAAGTACTGTAGGCTGACAGTTCTCAAAGGCTCAAAAGGTGAAAGCGTAAGGGCTTGCAGTACCTTGGTAAGGTCCCATGATGGAAATCTATGAATGACCCCTGTTCTTAAATTTAAGAAATACTGAATTAAATACTTTTGTGACAATAAATCTGAACTTGTACATGAAGGCACCAATGAGAGTGCTGCAATCTGTCTACAGAGAGTAGCTGGGGCAAGACCCTTGTCCAGTCCTTGTGGTAAAATATCTAAAACCTGGGAGATCAAAGCCTCTCCAGGATCTGAACCCTTATCCTTGAACCAATTACAGAAAACTCTCCAAGTAGTCTCAAAATCCTAACAGTGGATTGTCTTCTATCTGCCTGTATAGTGTTAATAACCTGTGTGGAAAGATCCACCTTTTTTAACAGTTTCCTTTCAAGTGCCAGGTGGCCAAGTGAAGCTACTGAGACTCTGGATATTGAATTGGCCCCTGGCTGAGAGACACTCTTTCGGGAGGAATCCTCCATGTACATGACACTGACAAACTGACCAAGTCTACAAACCATGGCCTCCTGGGCCAATAAGGTGCTACAAGGAGAATCTTCGCTTTCTGCTATAAGGTCTTCCTGATGACTGCCGAGATGAGAGGTAATGGAAAGAAGGCATAATGGAGTCCCTTTGATCACTGACCGCAAAGGGCATTGACTCCCTCCATTCCCTGGGACAGTAACCTGGTGAAGAAAACGAGGCAGTTGATGATTCAACTGAGATGCAAACAGATCCAATAATGGGTGCCCAAATCTGTTGAAATTTCTTGAAAAAGAAGTGGATGCAACATCCACTCTGCCTGATCTATTGTAGATCTGCTTAGCCAATCTGCTCTGACATTTTGTGTCCCTGAAATATGTTCAGCTTTGATTAGAGCAAATTTTTCTCTGCCCATCTGCAGAGACAGGAAGCTTCTTTTTGTAATGACTTTGACTGTGTTCCTCCCTGACGATTAATGTGCACCTTAGTGGCCACATTGCCTGTTAGGTTTACCACATCTTGTCCCCTGATTATTGCCTCAAATTCCTTGAGAGCTAGGTGGACTACTCTTAATTTTAACCAATTGATATCATGCTTGATGTCATGAGCAATCCAAATGCCCTGTGCTACCTTATCTCAACAATGGGCCCTCCATCCAGAGAGACCAGCGTCAGTAGTTAATGTTGTAAACTCCCTGTCTTTAAAGGAGCATACTTTATCTAATACTGAAGAGGTCCACCAAAGCAAGGACATCAACATCTTGGTTGGCAATCTGACTTGGATTGGAGAGATACCTTTCATGAATCTCTGAAAAGGTAATAAGAACTGCAATTCACGAGAATGCAGTCATGCCCATGGCACTATATCAAGGCAGGATACCATTTTGCCTAATAATTTTGACATTTGTGTTGGGGATGTCCTTCTTATGCAAAAGAAATGGGCTGCTAATGCTTCAATGTCCTCTCTTCTTTGTTGAGAGAGGAAAACTAAATCTAATTCAGTATCTATTATTGCCCCCCAATCTAGATGTTTGGTAGGTGGTTCAAACTGACTCTTTTCCTGATGAACTGAAAATCCATGAGATTGTAAGGTTTGTAGGTGATGGTTAAGTCTCTAATAGCTAACTCATGGGCGACTGATTGTATTAAGATACCGTCCAAGTAGGCCAGTATCCTAATTGGAACATTTCTAAGATGGACTGTTACAGCCTCCAGGATTTTGATAAATGCCCTGGGTGCAGATGCCAACCCAAAGGGGAGTGCTCTATACTGACAATGTTGACCTGCATAACAAATTCTTAAATACTTGCAATGGTCAGGTAAGATTGGAATATGCAAATACTCTTTGGTAAGGTCAATTAAAACTAAATAGACCCCATGTCTCACTTTCTTCAAAATAGATTGAACCTACGATAAATAACAAAATAGTTTAGTCTTTTCAGGTTTAAAATAGCCCTTCATCCCCTGATGATTTGGGAACAAGAAATAACATAGAGTAGAAGCCTTGGCTCTATTGCTCCTCTGGGACTGCTTCCACAGCTTGGATTGTTAGGAGGTGCTGAATTGCCTCCTCCATTTATCTCCTTTTCTGTATGTTTGAAGATACTGGACATCTGATAAAAAATCTCGGGGGCCTGGCTCGAAATTCAAATGCCAGAGCTTCCCTTGTTGTCTGTCTGAGCCAAAGATCTGAGGTTGTTTTCTCCCATTGGTCTGCAAAACTTTGTAATTTACTACCAACAGGAGGTTATAAGTGCCTATTTGTATTTTCAGAATGGCCTGTTTGATGAACCAGGGAATGACTGTTTGGTCTGTGGTTGAGATCTTGCCTTGTAGTTGTTCCCTTGAGCCTGTTGAAAATGTTACCTCTGGCCAAAGTTTGCTTGATTTCTTTGGCTGGTAGATGTTTATCCCATGATTCGATCAGAAAGGGCATTGGTACTTACCTGACACGCCCATTCTCTTTGAGCTGTGAAGAGCATCCAGCAGTGGGAGGTGCTTCAGTCTCCACATTCATAGGCTGAGCTTGATTTGTGGAATGCTCCTCCTCCTACAATGACTTCCTCCTCAGCGTTCCCAGTTTTGGCGAAGACGAGAGAAATAAGCGCTCTCATCCTCACGTTCTAAAAAGATCATTGCCAAAAACAGGACCACCAGCCAGAAAAAAGGGTGGGGCTGGATGCTCTTCACAGCTCAAATGGGCATTCAGGTAAGTACCCAAACACCCTTCCTCCTATGAGCTGTTCAGAGCATCCAGTAGTGGGACATACCAAAGCCTGTCCTGTCCTATGGGAGGGACTCCCGTCTGGTCTGAATCTCCTGCTGGTCTCTGTGGACCCGTTGCAGAACTCTTCTGCCAAAGGAAGCCTCAAGCAGAAGAAACATATCAATTTTGTAGTGTCTAATGAAGGGTGATGGCGAAGCCCAAGCCGCGCCCCGACAGACTTCGTTATTGATGCCTTGTGGCCCCATGCTGCCGAAGTGTGCTGTACTCCTTGTTGAATGAGCTGTTATGCCCTAGGCACCTGCAGAGATTGGGTCTGATATGTTTTTGCTATTGCTGCCCATATCAACAGCCTATCGTAGATGGTGAAACTTTGTAACCCTGAGAATTGGGCTGAGGGACATGAATAAAGCCTCTGATTTCTGAAAGCCGCTGTACGGCTTGATATAGATTCACAGAGCATGCCTCACATCAAGCTTATGCCATTGTCTTTCTATCCCTGTGATGGTCGGGGCAAAAAATTTGGAAGAATAAGCTCTTGTGCTCTATGGAAAACCGAATTGACCTGGCAATAAATGTGGGATCGACGAAGGACCACATAATCAGCATGAAAAAACGCAAGAGATCTTGTCTGACAGACAAGGCTGCAATTTCTGAGATATGATGAGCGGAGGTGATCGCTACCAGGAAAAACTACTTTGTATGTGAGAAATTGGAGACTTGACATTTTCAAAGGTTCGAAAGGACCTTTAGTGAGAGCAAAAAATACCTTGTTAAGGCCCAAGGTGAGATAACGCTGCATCTGCTGGAGGTGCGCAAATTGTGGCTCCTCGAAAGAAAGATCTTATGCGTGGATGATGTGAAAGAACTGAGGCCCTCGTAAGAACTGATGCCAAGGCCATCACCTGCCTTTTTAACCGTATTAGGTGACAACCCCTTATCAAGTCCCTCCTGTAAAAACTCAAGAATCTGGGTGACAGAGGGAGAGCCAGGATCAATTTGAAGCTTACTAAACTATTTGCAGGGTGGACCATGTGGCATTGTAAATGCGAATTGTTGAGGAGCGTCTGGCAGCTAGGATAGTGTCGATAACTCTGTTGGAAAGCTTTTCGCTCTTCAAACCACTCCGCTCAACCTCCAGATGGTCAATTGTAGCTATTGAGGGTCCGGAGTGTTGAAGAGGCCCCTGAGTTAATGAGATTCTGTCTGACGGGATTCTCTGGGGGGGGCTACCGAGAGACTGTGGAGGTCTGCGAACCATGGCCATCTGGCCAATAGGCGCGACTAGAAATAATTCCGTTCTCTCGGTCTTAGTAACTTCTGGATGACTTTGAACTAGCGGAAGTGGAGGAATGCATACAGGAGCCCCGGGGCCAACGACAGTGGAGCGAATTTGAAATTCTCTGCCCCTTGGGATGGGTACCTGGAAAAAAAATCTCGGGAGCTGAGTGTTTGTGAGGGAAGCAAATAGGTCCACCACCCTGACCAATATCCGGGTCCGCTTCTTTGGAACAGGGATGGTGGAGGCGCCACCGATTGATCTACGATGGCCTGCTTAGCCAGTCTGCCTGTGTATTCGACAGACCTGAAATGTGTTCTGCTTTGATGGAAAGTATGTTGTTCTCTGCCCAGCGACACAGAGCGCTCCGCTTCCCGCATTAGCTGCTTCGATTGTGTGCCCCCCTGCTTGTTTATGTGAGCTTTGGCTGTTACATTGTCTGTCAGTATCAGTATGTGCTGACGCGTACCTGGGGGAAGAAGTTGCGAAGGGCCGGGTGTACTGCCGAAGTTCCAGCCAGTTTATGCTGTATGACTGTTCTATGTCAGACCATTGGCCTTTGGGTTGTGAGCGACTGGACGTGAGCTCCCCATCTGAACAGACTGGCATCTGTGGTAATGGTGAGCATTTGTGGTTCCTTGAAGAGACAGCCTCTGTTGATAACTGGTTTAGACCACACAGAGGAGAGATTTGAGAACCTTGGCAGAACCCTGACTTTGTGTTTTGGAGTTGCTTCGCAGATTGCTGGTTCGGAAGCAGGAACCACTGGAGGGATCTAGTGTGAAGGTGGCCCAAGGAATAATAGAAATACATGAAATCATTTTTGCCCAACAATTTTATAGGTCCATTAAGGACCACCCTCTTAAGCGCCCTGATCTCCTTAACCAATTTTTTGAATGCTATTTAGTTTATCTGGTGACAGATAAACCTGCCTTCCATCTTATCTATGACCGCCCCTAATGAATTAACCGAGTCAAAGGTGTTTAATGACTCTTCTCCAAATTATTAAGAAGCCATGCTCTTGTAGGGATAATAATGTGTTCTGAGTGTCTATGACTGCCTGATGGGTGGAAGGAGATAAAATCAAAATATCGTCAAGATAACACTGGAGGCATCACCGGGATGTTCCTGAGGTGGGCAGCTAGCTGCTGCAAGGACCTTGGTGAGGTCCTGGGGGCAGAGGCTAATCCGAATGGAAGGGCCACATATTCAAAATGATGGTTATTGTAGCAGAATCTCAGAAACCTATAATGGGAGGCCGAATAGCAATGTGCAGGTACGCCCTCCGTCAAATCTAATGGATGTGAGCACATCCCCTTTCCTGATGCTCAGTAATATTGATTGGAGGGTATGCATTTTAAATTTGCGATATCTAAGAAACGGTTTGAGATGTTTCAAATCTAATATCACTCTCCACCCCCCCGAATTTTTTTGGCACAACAAAAAGATGTGAATATAAAACCTTGCCCTTATTGGTTGGTCGCAACTGGTTGGATGGCTCGCATATCCAGTTAGATGTTGGATAGCAGAAACCATGAGATTACGTTTGACCGGGTCTTCTGGAAGGAGGGTATGACATGAAAGAATCTGGGGGGAGTGGATCTAAACTCCAGCACAGTCCAAATCTAACCGTATCTCTGACCAGGCCGCCAGAGGTAGAGGAGTCCCATTGGTCAGCGAATAACTTAAGGCGTCCGCCAATGGGAATTGTGTCCCGGGGAGTTATCTTGGTTGCCGGAAGGGCCTGTTCCCTGTTCCCCGAAAGGATCTTTTGGATTGACCACCCCTTCTACTTCTATCCACTGAGTCGGACTATCTGGTTGTTGTCCTGGTCTAACTGTCTGAGGGTGTCTGGTATCAGGAAGAGAAGGATCCCTGATAGAAAGTTCGAAAGGATCCCCACTGAAAGGATGAAGGCTTCTGGGATCTGACTTCTGAAAAAGGGAAGGAAGAATTTTCTTCTTGTGCGTGTTTCATTAGTAGTGGATCCAGGGAAGGGCCAAACAATCTATCTCCGCAATGGGGGATGAGGCCAGCTTGGATTTGTTGTTTGAAGTTGGCTTCGCCAGTGTCTTAACCATGGCAAGCGGACGTGCTGTGAAATGTGAGGTAATGGCCCTTGCTGAAAACTTGACTGCGTGATAGGTAGCATCAGCAGAAAATTCAGCAGCTGCCATAAGTTTGGGGATATCTTGGTGTGCACTGATGTTTGAAGAAGGAACATGTTTGTTTCAAAAGATGAAGCCATCTAAGAGACGACCGTGTGAAGAAGGAGGCGGCCGTGGCTGATCTGATAGCCCATCGCGTCAGACTGATGAGCTCTGCATAGGGGCTAACTCTAACCGTTTTTCCTCCGGCTTTAAGCCTCCAGTGTCTCACTGGGAATAGAGGGGGACGCTAAAGCCACTATAGGCTCGTCTACCTTGGGGGTACCCAGTAATTTTGCAAAATCAGAGTCCAAGTTGAAATATTTCCTATCATGGGGAGGTGTATCCGCTGCAGAAGCCCACTGCTTTCTGCACCAGGTCCGACAATTGGGTGGAACTGGAATTACCTCTGCTTCAACTACCAGTTGGTTGAAGATCATGTTTCTCTGGTCCTCCCCGAAGGGTCAGGTGTGTCAGATGGTTTTGGCTTGTTTAGGCCTGCAATGTTCTTTGCCTTAAACAAGAGAGATTTGAAAAGTTGTGGCCAGAATAAGCCTGTAAAAGAAGGCTGGTCAGGAATAAGGCCTTCATCCTCAGACATTTCCCTTCTAAGGGGTCTGCCTCTGACAGGGGCTTGCTATCGTGCATTGATCCCACTTCAGACTCGGCCATTTGAAAGATTTGATCTACTTCCTCCTCCTCCTCCTCCTCCTCCTCCGGCCCTTGGAGGGGGGTCTCCCCCTGTAAATGTACCTGGGTCTGGTGTTGCTCCGACCTGGTCAGTGACCTGAGTGGTTGGGCTTTTGGTCCGGTAGCCATAGGGTAAGGTCTGGACATTACAGCGTGTTGGAACCCCGCTGCAATCCTTGGCGAATAGCCATCTCCATCTAGGCTTTCATTCTTTCTGGGACCTCCTTCAATGAAACTGTCACCCTGGTGAGACCAGCGGCTGTCGGAGTGAATGTGGCTTCAGGGGCCCGTCTGGTCGGTGTTCCAGACACTTGGACCTGTTATCCTTGTGGAATCAATGCTGCACCTGGATGAAAGGGAGAGATCTAGGGGAGGAGGAGGGTTGTGAAAACTGACGGACTGGAAGAGGAGACACCCTGAGATACAGCGTGGACCTCTCGAGTATGCCTGTCTATTTGCTTTTGTAAGGCCTTATGGCGCCTTAAGGCGTCCCTTTCTGAGGCTTTAGAATTTCCACTGTGTTTTGATTTGGGCTTTTGCCTTCAAGCAAGGGGCCTGAAGTGTGCTAAACCTCTGCCATTTTGATTAAAATTAGAATAACAGTAATGAATATAATTTGTGTACAAGGCGGTTGCATGGCTAGGGTCCGATCTGAGTCAAGAACGGTTGCCCTGATAAAGTTCTTATTGCCCCTTTTAATTATTATTTTTTGATTTATTTTACTGGTGTCTATATATATATAATGAGTCGTATCTGAGTAATAATATTTTTATTGGAAATTAAAATATTATACTGTCAAATAGTTTTACCATGAGTGATTATGATTTGTAGTAATTATTATAATATTATTGCTACAATTGCTTTGTAATTGTTCCTATGAGTAGTGATATATATATATATATATATATTCCAATATTAATAAGAAGACAACCAAGATTAATGTGTAAATCCAATTAGCCAAACAGTAAATGCCTAAGGCCCGGATTGATGATTGAAAGGGCCTTCAGCAGCTTCCATGCACAGGCGGACACTGGCCTAGGTGCTTGCTGCTTGTGCCACTGAGAATAAGGCTGTAAGGGTTAAGCCAATGATTTTTAAAGTGAATTAATTATCCTCCAGTGCAGGTAGCCAGAACGAGGGTAAAATTGCTCTCAGAATCCTAGAGGGATTCTGCTGCTTCGAGCAGAAAATACCTCACACAGCTCAAAGGAAAAACAGACAAGGCGTGCAGCACGAGGTGGCACTCAAAATGGCCTCCAGCAGTTAAAGTTTTTTTTGCGCACTTTTCAGCAGCAGCTTTCCTGCCTTGCAAACGAAGCCGGAGCTCAAACGAAGCCTGAGCTCTCAAATCAGCAGAATGGCCAGAGAAGAAAGGGGAATTAATACTAATTTAACTTCCCCACTGAAGAAAACGGTGTTCTGAGGGGGGGTAAAGCGTGATACGATTTTAAAAAACGAAATATATAAGCTGCTGGCAAGAAATGGAATTAAAGACACAGCGGCAATCAAACTGGCAGAGGTAAGGAAATTTATTGGCTGTGGGGAGGTGGTGCAGAGCAGCTCCAAATCCTCCCGCCATCTTTTTTGGGGGGTGGGGGTGGGCTGAAACGCAGAGGAGGAGTCACGTGGAGGAGGAGGAGCGTTCCACAAATCAAGCTCAGCCTATGAATGCGGAGACTGAAGCACCTCCCACTACTGAATGCTCTGAAGCTCATAGGAGAACAAGATCTAAGGATGCCGCCAGATAGCTTCCAATTTTTGTACGGTGGCGGATCCAGCTTCCCATTTCTTCTTGTGTCGCCTGCCAGTACCTAGCCAGATAACCCACTTACGTGCAGCAACCGCTGTAACATGGCCCATGACAATGAATTTGGACAGAGTTCAAAGCTTTGTCTGCGTATATTCTGACATGCCAGCTATAAACTGTTAAAGTCTAAGTGGGCTTATATTGTCTGTGTAACCTGCTGCCTGCATTTTGTCTTTGGCCATATCACAGCTGTTCTATATGCAAGTGGTTTTAATCCTAGGCCTTGTTCTGATTGGTAGCACGGAAAAGTAAGAAGTGGATTGTTCACTAGGACCAATCAAGGAGCTGGTGAAAGGCGGGCAAAATGCCATAGGCTTGCCAAGCAAGAGGCCCGCCTGTATAAAGAATGCCATAGGCATATAACATATGCCTAAGGCATATGTATAAAGAATCATAGCCTGTATATGGCATAAGAATTGCCATAGGCTTGAAAGCAAGCAGGCCAGCCTTGTATAAAGGCTGGCTGCGGCTGCAGCCAACTGTTCCTTATTCTGACTACTGTTTGAATAAAACTTTTTGTTGTTGGACCGGTCTACTCGTGTGTTTTTCGAAGAAAACCTTGGCGACGAGGTGGGATCTCCTGAAATGCACGAAA
>BHFT01044946.1:0-65727 GCA_004320025.1 Laticauda laticaudata
ACAGTTCTTTATTACAGCTAGTGATTCCAGCACTCGATGATCTCACAGTCTGCTGTGTGGCTGCCAGAGAGCCTGCATACAAATAGATGCTTTTGTATCCATGAACCATAGAAACCTGCATCAAATTGGCCTGCTTTCCTTAACTGAGCTGCACAGACAAAGATGAGTTTGTTGCTGATCAAGAAACAAGAGCTTTGTTTTTGTAAGACTTAGCCACGGGAGAAGGCCCACAGCGTAAAATGAAGCAGAGAGAGAACGGGGAGAAAGAGAAACGAGAGGAGAATAGTCAACGGAAACCAGGCAACAAATCAAAGTGTAGACTTGTCTTGTGGATATTGGCGTTGAAAGTTTGCTGAAACTTCTTCTCCCTCAGCCTTTCCTTTTTGTGAATACTCGTCACATTTCACAAGCTGACTAAAAATGAAAAGGAAAGGGTCTTTCATTAATGGAATGCCTTTTGATTTGTAGAGCAAAACTGCAAGAGCTGATGTAGTTGCAAAGAGGATTAGATTGTCCCTTTGCTGACACACTGAATGTTTCTTTTTCTCTCTTTTGGTGACTCCCATTGAGAGGGGAGGAAATTCAGTACCCCTAAAGAAACTGTTGTATTTGATTACAATAGGCAAGCTCTCTAAAGCTGAGACAGAATATGTGAGAAGAGAGCTAATAAATGTAAGGTTTCATTAAGAAGACCAGCAAAAGGAAAACTACGTCTGAATTCCTTTGGGGCATTAAAAGGAAACTTGCAACAATCCCTATTCAAGAGTCTCATTTGTAGAACACAGATAAAGACTTATCTGCCTAAATATTTTAATCTCTCTCTCCTTTTCCCTTTTCTGTCTTTCCCTCAACCTGTTTCCAGTTCCTGCCTCTGGTACATTTGCATATGAATCAGACTAATACTTTTCACATACTAACTAACATATAGACAGACTTAACCATATTTCAATTCAGAAACTGNCTCAACCTGTTTCCAGTTCCTGCCTCTGGTACATTTGCATATGTATCAGACTAATACTTTTCACATACTAACTAACATATAGACAGACTTAACCATATTTCAATTCAGAAACTGTAACCATTCTAGACCAAGCCAAGTCCAAAAATGCTAGGGAATTTCTAGAAGCCTGGCACTCTGACAAATTAACCATCAACAGGCATATAGATATAAATGGTATCCATATACTATTCAAAAGAGACAATCAACAAGCCAAAAAGGGAACAAAAAGTCCAAACCATCTCCCCACTAGCAAACAACACCCAGATGAGAATTAACACCAGACCAACAATCAAGTAAACAATACCCAATCAAGGAACTGCCAAACAAGCCAACAGTAAATAGTCCAACCAAAAGAATCTCTAAGACCAACCCCATCAACATGGATAGCACAAATAACTAGAATATAAACTGAGAGCAAACTCCACTCCTTACTAGCACTGATGATGTTACCTAGTTTGGGTAATAATACATCTGCAAGAAAACAATCAAGCTCAGAGAGCACCAAGAACCCTCATTTCAATCCTGAGCTACAGATATCCCCTTCACTGGTAACACTTGTCAGCATTTTGGTAATGTTCTAGTTATTTGACCAATCTATATTTCTAAGCTGTGAGATCCAATGCATGAAAAGAAACCCTGAGCAGTAATATCAAGATCCCATTCCCTTACCCACTCCTCCTGAAATTTGCAATCAACTTTAAATAATTAGCGAGTGTGATTTTTACCTACGCAGAAGCTGTGATCATTTTTCATCAAGATTTGACATTTGTCTTTAATCACAGTTGCTCTGTAATTTCCGGTTAGACTCTGCAAAAACAAAAACAAAAATGGACTTTGTGCCTTTATCAATTATCTTGCAAACATTGTCCAAAATAAAGAACCCCAGTATCCCAACTACATGGCAAGATCTTCATTACAAGAAAATAAAAGCACGCTTTTCTAGTTGTTGAAAAAAGTCAGGGTGCACAGGGTGTGAAGATACTTATCGGATGTAGAAAGTTTTGCGCTGAAGGACTGAAATAAAGTAGCAACCAAATGTCTGGTACTATTTACTGGTACAACTTAGTACTTCAGTGAACTTACACTCTTTATTTGGAGTTGGTTCAAACTATAATAATATTTAACAACAGCACTTAGACTGATAGACTGCTTCACAATGCTTTACAACCCCCTCTANTTATTTGGAGTTGGTTCAAACTATAATAATATTTAACAATAGCACTTAGACTGATAGACTGCTTCACAATGCTTTACAACCCCCTCTAAATGGTTTATATAGTTTGCCCCCAACAATCTGGGTCCTCATTTTAGTGATCTCAAAAGGAGGGAAGCTGAATCTGTAGCAATAACACTTAGAATTATGCACTGCTTCATACTGCTTTACAGCCCCCTCTAAGCAGTTTACAGAGTCAGCATGTTGCCCCCAACAAACTGGGTTCTCATTTTACTCACCTTGGAAGGAAGGCTGAGCCAATCTAGATCTGTCAGAATTGAAAGAGGGCAGAGTTAACCTGCAATACAGATAGTCCTTGACTTACAACAATTCATTTAGTGAATGTTCAAAGTTACAACAGCACTGAAAAAAGTTATTTATGACAATTTTTCACCCTTACGACTTTTGTAGTATCCCCATGATCATGTGATCAGAATTCAGATGCTTGGCAACTGACTCATATTTATAACTGTTGCTGTGTCATAAGGTGACCCCCTTTTACAAGCAAAATCAATGGGGAAGCCAGATTCACAAAACAACCATAATTTTGGCAGTAAATATAAGTGCAAAAATTAATTACAGGTAGTCCTTGACTTACAAACATTTGTTCAATGACTGTTTGAAGTTTCAAAGGCACTGAAAACAGTGACATACATATGATTGGTTTTCACACTTACAACCATTGCAGCTTCCCTATAATCATGTGATCAGAATGAAGATGCTTGGTAACTGCTATGTATTTATGACAGTTGCTCTGTCCTGGGATCATGTGATCACTTTTTGCAACCTTTAACAAGCAGAGTCAATGGTAAAGCCAAATTCATTTAACAAATGACTCAAACTAACTTATCAACTGCAGTCATTCACTTAACAACTGTGACAAAAAAGGTCATAAAATGGGACAAAATTCACTTCACAAATGTCTCATTTAAGAACAGAAATTTGGGGCTCAATTGTGGTCGTAAGTTGAGGACTACCTGGATTGCATTCTAACCACTGCTCAACCACCCAGTGATGATATAACACAGGGATAGGCAATGCTATTGAGCTTTAAGTAATATATTGAATGAGTTTTTGAGGCCATATGATGAGTACTTTCCCAAAATAGATGCAGAGATAGGAAGTTCATCATAAAACAGCTGTCCAAGCATACAATGAAATTTCTATAAAAATAATGGGCCTTAAGGCATTAAATTTTTCACACAGCTAGCTTATTTGCTTGTTTGTTTAGTTTCTATAGCTTCCCATTTCAGTCAATGACTCTGGGCACTGGTACATCTAACTTTTGTAGCACAATTATTTCTTACTTAATTTCAATTGGCCAAACTAGTATAAAAGCTGTACTCATGAGTGCTATGATGGAGACAAGGGAGCAAATAATGAAATACACTATGCACAAGTACACATTTAAATAACTTGTTCAATGACATCGTGACAAAACATCGCACTGATACCAAATTGGCTGGATGCTGGCTTCTGTTATTCTAGTTTTGTCTACAAAACATTCCTTTAAGACTTATATAGCATTTTACTATAAATATATGTTTGTTATGAAAGATAAAATTTAAATCCAATACACAAAACATTCATGATTCATTTATGGGAACTGAAGACTTCCTTGCCTCATATCACGATGGCTGTGAGATCTTGTGTGAGAAATTAGCAGCTTCGTGTTTCAGTGCAGCAGAAAAAAACACAGAATTAAGCTTTAGCTCATTCATCGTTCTGCCAATATAAGAACCATCAGTCAAGTGCACAACTAAGAGAGCTTGGGAAAAGTCATCTGAACAAGCAAGAAGGATGGCAAGTGAGGCAGATTTAATAGTGAAAAGGATTAGTTCAGCAAAAAACAAAAGACATTGGGGAGGGAAGCAGAGGCATGTGATATTTGTCTCTTTTTCTCTCTGTCTCCCTACCTTCTAAGCTTCGGAAAAAAAACCCTGCAGCACAACATCAGAAGGTGCTGATGGTATAAACAATGCTTTGCAATCTGGAATGAATAAGGTAAATCTTTTTCATCCCTAAGTACTGGCACCACAGCTCTGAGAATTCCCAGTTCACATGCCAATGGTAGGAAGAAATATGAGTTATATATTTGAAGTTAATGCCTAATTACTGTTGTTCAGAAAAGGTAACTTCTGTTTGAAAGCTGATCATCCCAAATTGCTTTGAATTTAAAATAAAGGACCATAAGAACCAAAGTCTTCAAACTGCCTTTTAATAGTTGGCCAAACATCTTATCAGCTCACAACTGATGCACACTTTATCAGGACAGCCTTTTCCAGGAAAGTAAGATAATTATTAATACATTGCATTTCTATTAAAATTAGGACAACTTTGAACATTGGCATATTTTATAGAACTCATTGTTTTTTACTGTCTGGAATGCATTCCTCTGTTTCCTCTGCCCCCTTTTGTTTTTACAATACATATGTGAGGCATAATACTCAGAGGTCATGACATATATTTCATTAGAGGAAGAAGTATTAGAACATATATCACATCCCTTCTTGGATTTACTTTTTAATATCCTCTTGCTATTTGGGCTTATATTTAATTTGAAGAATTAGTTCCCTCTGGCCCTAATTTGTCCTTTATTTCCTAGAATAGTATGACACATTCTCCAGAAACAAATAAGAACTGGTTGGATATGATCTTGGTGTTGAGTAAAAACATATCACATGATACATTCCTTTGCAATATCAAATCTTCCCACTGCACATTAAAGGCAGGTCCCACTGGCCGACGGATGCAAAATGTATGCATAAAGGACACAGCAGACGAGCAAAATTTCGGGGGTGGCTCCATTGGGGGCGGTGGCTCTCATCTTGTCTGCTCATCCGCCGGATTGCCAAAAGTTGGCCAAAAATTTGCATAAACAAACAGAAAATATGGAAAAGAACGAACGTGGGGAGGTACTGCAGCAGGGATCGTTAAACGGATGTTCATAGAAGCCTAGGAGATAGAAGCGAGATGTGATACAAGATAACCTCTGAAGGGTTCGGGGACAATGTGCGAATATGACGCATAGTCGGATGAAACGGATGCTCCCGTACGCCTAAAGGAAAGAAAGGGGATCGCGTTGCGAGTATATCGGGGCGATGGCAAACGTACTGTACTAGCATCACTTCTAATGTTGCCTGACTAACAGATGGATGTAGCATTCTGATGTACTTTTCTTTCTTCCTCTCTTTCTGTTTTCAGCTGCAGTGGATGTGAGTTGCGAGAATGCCCAGAGAATGCAGAGAGGATTACAGTGGATATTGTAATCACGATTGATAAACACACATAGAAACGTTTGTGCCGTATGTTCGTGGATTTTTTTTAACCCATCGGGTTTTAAACCATGGCAGAAAGTTCATCCTTCACCAAAAGGTTTTTTGCAGCGTCAAAACTTTCTTGTAGCGTGTGGATGAAATCGCATGTTGGACGGAATGCTCGACGGATAGAACGTATGAAACACGTATGCAGTGAGTACACAACGGATGCATAGCGTTTTCCAACAGATGGCGAGCTTTTTTTAATGCTTTACATCCTCTTTGCATCCGTAAGTGCAGTGGGACCGGGCCTTAATATAATGCTCTAGAGCGTACAAAGATTTCCCCCCACTACTTTATGCAATCTTCTACCCAGTTATTGGTCTGTTGAATCATATTCAGATTTTGAATTTACTTCACAATACTTTGATGTGTATCACTTTGTCATGCACTACTCCTTTGTGTCTTATGAAGGAAATATAATAAAAAAAATTGTTTCTATCAACTCTTGCTCTGGACATTTAATTCCCTTCTGAAAAATTACAAATGGCACAAACAGTATCTTTATGAATGTAACAAATGGAATGAAAAACTTTTCCTTATCATGGCTTACTGAGGCTCACAACATTCTGCAGTTAACTTTTGGTTTTAGAATATCTGTTGCCTGGCAACCAAGTAACCCTTATCTTCTAAAGGTGTCCTTTTGGCAAATTGTATTGCTAAATACTAGCTGCTTCTTTCTTAATACACTACCGAGTAAATAACACCAAAAAAGCCATTAATATTGAGGCATACCTCGAGAGACTTCAAAAGCTTTGTGCCATTTATTATTCATTCAACAACCCTGATGCTCCTGTTCATGACTCTTTTTTTTTTTTGCTATGGAATAAATGAAAAGATATAATTGGCCTATCAGTTGCCATGGGAGAAACTCCATGAGTAAGTAACTATCTTCCTCTCTTCTCCCCACTTCATTCTGCCCAGAAGAAACTAGAATATCCTGAGGTACATTGCAGCCTCCAAGATTATTTCCTAGAAAGCTTTACAATTTGCTTAGTAATCCATAGTTTAATCAAGGATCTTGACTCATTTTATCTCTGTAAAATAATCAGTGGAATTTCTACCAAAGAAACTTCCACTAGAAAGAAAGCAAATGTGTGGTTGTTGTTTTTAGGTGAACACAAGGCTATGGATTACAAGTGATGCTCATTTCAGATGTTGTATCTGGAAGTAGAGAAAGAGCTATATCACAATTGCAGGAAATTTTTTGGTATTTATGCTTATAAATACGTGTAATATTCCATTTGCTATATTATGTTTAAGGGTTTTATACACATTCCTTTTTTTCTGTAATTTTATTGCATATTTATATATTGGGCAGAGAGAAAAGGGCCTGTTTATATTTGTAGAAAGTTTTCTTCTTTTGGGAAAACAAATGTTTCCAATGAAAAATAGTGGATAAAGCTGCAATCTTTTATATAATTACTAAGGAAGGAGGCAAAACTGAAAGCAGTGATAATTTCTTTTGATCAAATGCCAGTGATACATGAGAAAGCTTATTTTTGAGTAAATTTGGAATAAATATCAGATTTCATCCAATGCTGGATGTTGAATTACTTCAAGAATTTAGTTTCTTAGCAGCAACATCACCACCTATATGCATTAATTGATACTTAAAATAATGAGGAGCACCACTGTATTTATTATTTGGAACAGATCCATTAGTTATATTCTGTACTGAATTTATAATTTAGACCAGATCCATTAGTTATATTCTGTACAGGAATGCTCTTTCATAGACATTTTAAGGTTTTCTAAATTTGATGTTCTGGTGGAACTGTGAATGCACATAACTCACAAGTGATGGCAATGACTTCAATCAAATCAAGACTTTATGCACTGACATATTGGAGTGCCAGATGTATATCTGCAACTTCTACTGTTGTCAATGCTCTCATTATTCATAAAGGATACAAAGGATTCATATCTTTGGTAGTGGTGGTGTTGCTGCTTTCCAAACAAGATTTCCATAGGAAAGATGAAGGTAGTGTAAATTGGTACTGTATCATCAACAATTAAATTACCTTGACTCTAAAGCTTGTTTTAATGGGTGACAAAGAGGTACTATGTTCACACTGATGCAAGTCTGAAGCATTTCTTCCAAATTATTCTTGAAATGTGCAAAACTTAAGAATAGCTTTATGAAAGTATAGGAGGAATGGCATATATAGCAACTTCTACAATTTGGCTACTGCTAAATGATCATTTTGCACCTGGCTGTGCTTACTGTGGCAAGTTTTTTGAATATTTAAGTTCCTAATAGCATTATTTTGTGACAGTCCCCAAAATAAACTCTCAATATTTCAAATTCCCTAGAGCCACACACACACACCCCACAAAAAAATTGTCTATCCTGCTATATGTTTCAGTTCTTCAGTGAATGTATATGGCAATTTCTTCTTGGGCTAATTAAGTCAAGCTGGTCTGTCCCTTGCTAAGATATTTGTCCTAGATGAGAAGGATACAACCTCCAGTGTAGCCATCTTCATTGGTTTAATCTTCAGCTCTACAATACCCTGGTTAGACTATGCATTATATGCTTAATAACACAGCATACAACTGCCCCTCTTCATTTCATTGAAGGAAATGAGTGGAACCTTAATCTAACTTGGGTTGCCTCTTATCACTTTAATTCAGAATTCTTCTTCTTTTTTGGGTAGGAAATTTAAAGAAATAAGGGTATATCTTTTTTTTTTTTTAACATTTCAAAAGAAAGTAAAAGGAATCTTGAATCAAGGTGACTGGGAGATGGTTTAACCTTTTCTCCAGGAGCTCTAATCTTGATTAGAATTATGAATTATAACTTTGAAAATGGTGGCTCCAATCTGGATCAGAGTTATCAGTGAATTATGTTTAGTAATAAGTTAAAGCATATGAAAATATGTCTAGTTTCTATGTTGTCATGAGGCCTTTAGGATGTCTGGCCTTTAGGTCCTATCATATTTATGCAGGACTAAAAATATTGTTTTCAGTGCAAGTTACTTCTGAGTAAATGTATTAGATGGCAGCTATAGTTATTATTTCTCAACAATTGCTATCAGTCTTAAGGTTTTTTCTCTTCCCAAATCCTTGTTACAAAATTCATTTATATATTGAATAAATATATTTGAAATTTTCTCTGCTTGTGGCCAAATTTAATTTAGTAAATGTCTAAAGAGCTTGGCTGTTCTGATGGCCAAAAATCTCTTTGGAATATAATATTGATTTTTTTTCTCTTTATCAATTTGCCTTCTTATTAATGTGTTTTTCAGCCTATGAGAAAGATACAATACTAAATCGAGTTCCAACATTGCTATAAGATCATAAGTTTGGTTATATTACTAATACTTAGGAGAGTTTTCAATTAATAAATATGAAGTTTCTATGTCTGTAGATGAACGCTATTTGCATGATGAAGATCAAAGATAGAAAATCATTTTCTTTAAGTTAGACATTAGCTTTACTACATCCTTATAATTGTGAGGAAATTAAGCATCCAAATCTAATTTGATTTGATTTCAATACTGTGCTGAAGTCTCACTCTTTCCAATGGCTGATAGTTTATTAGAAATACATTTAAAAACTAATATATCTAGCCTGCAATCTAATAATGCTGCATACTTTTGGAAACTGATGCAATCAGTGTAATTAATCTTAACATTGAACTTCCTAACCACAGTGACCTTAATTAAGCAGAGTACCCATGATATGTTGTAAAGGACAGAGGAACAAGAGGAAGAGCAGGGGTGGGTTTCTACCGGTTCTGTCCACTTCTGTAGAACCGGTAGCTCTGAAGAGCAGCAGACATAGAACCAGTTCTANGATTTTTCCACTTCAGCTGCCGAATGAGGCACAGCTGCAGTTAAAAAAGCAGGAAAAGAGGGCTGTTTCAAAGGCTGCTTCTCTGCACGCAGCATGCTGATGACGATTTACAGGCGATGATTTACAAGCACCCACTTGCAGAGTGCAGGGAAGCACATCATAAATCACCGAACCTCGTAAATCCCGAACTGGTAGTTAACCCTGTCGTATCCCACCCCTGAGGAAGAGCTGCAAGGAAGACATATTCAGATAAAAGGTCTCTGAGTCATGGGTAGAAATGTAATTTGAGAAAGTGTTTCAGACATGAACTTCCCTAGTTCTCAGGAAGATAAAGCCCTCAATTAGATATTAAATAACTGTATTTTTAAACATTTATAAATTCTGCAAAAGAAACTTACCTAGATAGGCTGAATACATGCCATTAAAAAAATATCCACAGTCTTCAGCCCTGAGGCCATTGTAGCCTTATATACCAGAAGTATTAAAATTATTGGAAATGGCCTTCATGGAAACTAAAACCATTTTTTAAAAAATCAAAATAAATTTGGATAATTTGGATAAGCAGTTTATAATAATGAATCAAAATAACCCAGACTACTCAACCAGTGGCTCCAGATTTTTAAAACTAGTTTTAGGATTTAAAAATTGTTTTGTTCGGAAAACACACGAGGTAGACCGGGTTCCAACAACAAAAGGCTTTATTCAACAACAGTCAGAATAGTAATAGGAACACTTGGTGCAGCCGGAGCAGCCTTATTATACAGGCTCGCCGTGCCTGCTTTCAGCCGTCATGACAGATCTCTTGAATTTGCGCCTTTCAGCAGCTCCTTGGCATTGTTCCTGTTTTTCTATCTATCAGTGAACCAATCCAATTTTACTTTACCTGGGCCAATCAGAAGTTATCTGCGAGTCACCACTTTTGGTACAAACTCGAAACACCTCCCCTTCTTAGTATTCCAGTCCTACGTAGTTACATAGTCACGCAGCGTAGGTGTGGGCTTCTCTTGGAACTCGATTTTGACTTCTGCCGCGGTTCATTCTTAGCGAGAGACTTCGACGGTTGCGGATGGGCTGTGTGTCATATACGATCTTCGCTCTGAATATCCTCTGGAAGGGTGGTCAGCCATTTACCGCGCCTGAGTTGCTTAGGCCGGGTGTTTTGCTGCTCCACCCGTTTCCATTGGGAGTTGAAGCTGGTGGCTGGCCCCTTCCGATGGGCTTTCCCGGCAGTCTCTTCAAACAGTGAGTCTTTATTTGCTCTTTTTGCTTGTACAATTCGTTTGTTTTGGTTTTACGCGTTCTTTAATTAACTTTCTCGCTTTCCCCCTACCACCCTGGTTGTGATTTTGTCCGGCGACTGGTTGTGTTGTCTGTGGGGTCTCGTCTATTATTCGGAGATCGAACTCGTCTAATGTGCCGCTTCCACTCCCTCGCCATCTGTCTACCGTTACACTGGTAGGATTTGGGGCCTGTGCTGTGGCGTAATTTTCCTAGGTACCATCCTCGTTCACCTGTGAAGTTCTTGCGTATACCCAAGGCGCCTATTGTCGAATTGCCTAACCTTGGTGATGAATCAGGGGGGGTGTTGGGGTAAAATTTGGCGTCGTTAGGTCTGTCAAAGGTTGATTCGTTAATTTTCGGCCCATAAAGTAATTCCGCCGGGGATAGTCTTGTTAGTTATTGTACTGGGCGTTATGTGCGGGAGTGTCTGCAGTAAAACAGTTTACTTTTGTGTGAACGTATCTCCTGGTGTCCATATTTCTAGCCCTTCGTGTTTGATAAACCGGACACATTTCTACTCAGCTTCTGCCGTTTACACCGGATGGGGCCGGAGCAGGTCTAGGGATTCTGAGTACCTAGGGAGGCTAGGTGATTTGCGTCGAATCTGCAAGCTTGTTAGTTGTGGTCCATTGTCCGAGACAAGAAGTCTGTGATAGACCGTGCGGGTGGCAAAAGGCGTTGTTAATTTCTTTATTAGCGTTTACTGTTGTCGTTAGATGGCATGATTTTTACTTCAGCCCAATCTTGAGTTAGGCATCACGTACAACAAGAAACTGTATGCCCTTGGTTGGTACCGTCGTAAGTCTATTTATGAATTCCTTGACCACGGTTCCCCTAGGGGTCTCCCAGTCCTTGATGGGTGCTATTTGGTGGGACGGTCTGATCCCTGGCATTTATGGCAAGAGCTTACCCAATACTCTATGTCTTATCATACCTGGCCACCACACATTTAGCTCCTGGCCAGGCTTTTCATCTTAACCATCCGCGGTGACCCTCGTGCAACATCCTAGTACTCTGGCTGCACTCTGGCTGGGATGACCACCCCCGATCCTCCCCAACAGCAAACACCCCTTTGAATAGATAGTTTCAGTTTGTCTGGACCGGAACGGGTTTTAAAAGTTTCAGTTTTTGGTCTCCGGCCAGCCTTTACCTACCCAGCCAAGAAACACGGGCAGTCAACGAGTCTTTACGGTGGCTCTTGCGACATCATAGGCAGAGATGGGTAGATCGGACAAGTCTCTATTTTGCAGCGATGTCATTGCTGGTGCCGGGTCTTTCATCAGTGGTTGGTAAGGTGCTCTGCTCAAAGCGTCCGCATGGGAAATTTGTTTCCCTGGCCGATGTGTCAGAGTATAGGAATAGCGTGCAAGGAACTCTACCATCTAGACATTCTTGGTGACAGTATGTTAGGCTCGGCTTGTTTCCCGCCAAATTCCCCATAGTGGTTTGTGATTCCATTATATTTGAAAAACCCGCCCATACAGGATATTCGTGAAGCGTTTTTACTCCAGCGACTATTGCTCGGGCTCCCTGTCCAGTTGACTGTAATTTCGCATCAGTCTTTGACAGAGTCCTTAGAATAATATGCGACGGGTGCTTCTCTGCCATCAGGAAGTTGGTGGCTCAGGACGGAACCTACTCCAATGGTGAAGCGTCGCAGGTCACTCTTAAAGGTCACTCTAAAGTGTGTTGCTAAATTGGATAGAGACTGTTTGTTGACGTTAGCAACTTTTTAATATTTTTGGAAAGCTTCCTTCTTTGCTACCCACGTTCCAGTTTGCCTTTTTATCTAAGAGGCGGTGTTTATGAACGGTTCAGCTATAGGCCTTGTTTGGTAGAAATACATGATAAAAATTAATAAGTCCTAAAAAGCTTGCAGTTCTGTTTTTTTCTCAGTTCAGGTGCTTCTTGGATTGCCTTAAATTTTTTTATCTTGTGGGGTGGATGCCCTCACCGTCTATTGAGTAGCCCAAGAATTCAACCCTTTTTTTCATTAGGCAGCATTTTTCTCTTTTTACCTTGAGGCCAGATTCCCTAAATTTTTTTAGTACTTCTGTGAGTCTTTTTCTTATTTGAGTCTCATCTCTGGCCGAGATTAGGACGTCGTCGAAATAGGGAACGACTCCCTGTATGCCCATTAAGGAACGTTCCAATCAAACTTTGGAAAATGCCCAGTGCCACGCTTACTCCAAATTGGAGTCAGGTTGGCATTTGAATGTTGCCCTGTGTGTGTACTATAGTTTGCGCTTCTGCTGTTTCTGGGTCCACTGGAGTTGCTGATAGGCTTGCGCCAAGTTCCAGTTTAGCAAAAAACTTTGCCCTTTGCCCAGGGTTGGACTACTGGCACCGGGTATGCGCTTGGTTTGTAAAGCGTGGTTCAGGGTAGCCTTAATAGTCACCACAGATTCTAATGACCCGTCAGGTTTTATGGGTGTAACAATAGGCGTTTCCCATTTGGCATGGTCCACAGGTTCCAACCACCCTGGGCTATTAGCTTGTCGAGTTGTTCCTCTTATCTTTGCCTTTAGTGCAAAGGGAAACTCGCCTGGCTTTTAATCTTCTTGGGGCTGATTTTGGGATTTAGGCTAAAAGAAATGGGGTTTCCCCGATACTTGCCCAGTTGAGCCGTTCAAAAAACGTCTTGGGAATTCGCGGATGAGGTCATCTTCCCAACGGTTGTAGTCACTCGATCGATTCCCGGTCATCTCCAATGCCCAAGGGTTGCGAACCATTCGATGCCCAGGAGCTCGGTCTGTCTCGCGCGCTCGACATGGTTAGCGGCAAGTCTTTTGACATGTGCTTATAGTGACCAAAAATTGTCCCATGCCAACTACAGGGATTCGGTTTCCCTGATAGTCTTTGAGAGTCAAAGGTTGTTTTTGCAAATGTTGACTTTTGATGTCTGGGAACTAGTTTTTTAATTGTATTCCAAGACACCATCGAAAGAAGGACCCGGAGTCCACTTCCATCTTACAGGGCTTTCCCTTCGATTGTTACAGTCACTTAACCTTCTTGCCGCTTTCCGTCTGAGCGCTTTCTATAGTGACGGTTTGGTGTGTGTATTGGCTCGTTTCTCTTGTTGCCACTTTCTCTCCACTCGTTTAGGCTCGGCTCGTGTTGGGGAATTTCTGCGTCTCGTGGGGCTGTAGCTTCTTCTTGTTTCTGCAGACTTTCTCGATGTGCCCACGTTTTTTACAGTACCTGCAGATAGCATCAAGAAATCTGCATTCGGCTCGGGCATGGTTCCTCCACAGCCAGGCACATTCCCGCCAATTTCTTTCTTTCGCACTCTTTTTTATTTGCGAGAAGACGGTGGACCTCGTCGTCTTCCTCGCTCGATTCGGTTTCCTCTCTCAACTCTTCGAAGTGGTGGGTGGTGGTAGGCTGCTTTCTTTCTCTAGCTGGGGTTTTTTCTTCGCCATTTTTGTTCATTTTCTTCATTGTGACTGCCGATTTCTTCTTTCGGCTTCGGCGGCCATGGCTTCCGCGATTGCTTCGGTCACAGTGATGTTGGGCTTGTTTAGTAGTTTACTTTGCGCAGTAGTGTCTCTAAGCCCCAACACACGCGATCCCTCATCGCTTCGTCGAATTCAGGAAGTCACACTCACTATTTGTCTTAGAGCAGCCACAAAATCGGCGACGGTCTCCCCTTCTCGCTGGTCTCTGCGGTAGAACTCAGTAGTCTAGGAGTCAACCATTTACATATAGAACAAAAACTTCACTTTGTCAGCAAACAAATCCTATGAGAATTTTAAGGTTGAAAAAAGGCTGACTCCCATTGATTTTATGGTGGAGATATAATAAATTCGAAGGAACTTTGGTACATATCTTATGTGCTAATCTGCTTATATTTCCATATTGGTTATATGTTATTTTTATAATAACCCTGGCTCCTCAAAGAAAGTTAGGTTAAAGATGTCAATTTTTTAAAATTAAATTATATCCCAAATATCTGCCAAATTTCTACTTAGGAAGAATGTATGATCTGTCGTGCTTGGATACCCAAAAGTATGAATTTTCACTTGTGAAAGAATGTATGTATCCCCAGTTCTTGGCTTAATGGAATTTGTCAATTTTTAGCCTTTGAATTACCTCTGTAATGATGGAGAGGCAGAAAATATGCTTCTGTGTGATCTAGATTCATTTTTTTGTTTTTTTGTTTAAAAATTGAATCACAACATAGAAAAAAATGAAAGTAATACTGTATAATCTTAGTAGTTCCATACCAATGTATCAATCTGTCTATCTTTTTAAATGGATTTTGAAAGGATCTGAGATGCTTATAAGAATTCAAAGAATAACACCCTCCATTATAAAACAACATGTTTCGTATGATAGAAATATAAATTGTATGATAATGTACTTTCTTTTTCTGACACTACCATTATGATTTGTAGTTTATTATTAGGGGGGAAAAACAGGGAGAGTACTATCCACACTGTTAGAAATAAAGGAGCTTCGCTAAAAGTCAATCTAAAATATATTTTTGTTAGAAAGAAATGATACTTGCAGTCTTCCTGAGTTGGATTCTCATCAAAGGTGAACTGAAAGATTGCACAACTACAGTTTTAACATCTTAGTGAAAATTCAAGTGTGTACAATGCTTTCTGTATATTTATTGCAATTGTTATATGTATTTCTGAATTGTAATCTATTTTTTGCATCTTTCATGTATAAAAAATTAATGATTATACAATAATGCAGTAATAACTCTAAAAATATACCCAGGGGAAAAATCTTGTCAAAAAATGTTTACAGTAGTTAAATTTAAAACAGTCTATTTATAGACCTCTATACAAACTCAGTTCCATTGAGTTTAATGAGACATTTCCAAGTAAATTTGTATAAGGGTATTTAATTCATCTACAAACAAGGTCAAGGAATAAATGGAATGTTTTCACATTCATGATCAACAGTGGTTTTTCTTTCTTTCCTTTGATTCTTTCCTTCTTTTGTTGTTTTCCTTCTTTCCTAGAAAGCTCCCATTTTTCTCAACAGTAGTTGCTTTATATCTAGGGAGTACTTTTATTATGCATGGAACATACCCTAACAGTTCTCTCCAAAGGCTCTGTTGATTCAGAGAATTTGACTAAAAGAGCCAGAGAATGGTCTAGTCTGCAAATAATTTTGGTAGCTACTGAACTCCCTTTACTAAACAATGTTCCAGCTTTTTTTTTAAATGTAATGCCTTACCAACTTTTGTATCTCTAAATGTTTTGAATGAAGATCAACATGGGTTTCTTGAATTTTTTAAAATCCTACCCAGATTTTAGAAAATATGTAAAAAGAAATCATGTTTTTTCCAATATAGTTACGGCAACCAATGAATAATCAAATCACCATGGGCTGAAAGCAGAGCTTAATTCAGATGCTAAAATTCATGTGTCTGAGATTATGAAATTATTCTTTTCCCTAGTGACAATTTTGTGGGGGATCTATTTGTGAATGAGCTAGCTTGGATATAAACATCTATTAGTTTTTACTAAAACAGAATATTTTCTTGCTTGTTTTAAAATTTTGAACTTTAAACAGCAGTTGCAGAAAAAGGTTTGGAGCAGGCCCATAGAGTACAGTTGTATCATCTATTTCACCATGTTTTACCCAAAGACCAATACAAGCCAAGCATCATATCCTGAAGTCACTATTTGATAAGGGAATAAAGTTGCCATTGATGCCAATAGCAACTTGTCCTGTACCAAATCGCTGTTTGGGACAATGAGTAGTGGTGGCGAGGAGAAGGTGGCGGGCTGGAGTGGTGAAATTGTCAACATATTAAAATTGCAAACAGTACTGCTTTGATAGCTAGGTAGATATGTAGATTATTATTATTATTAATAATAATAATAATAATAGTAGTAGTAGTAGTAGTAGTAGTAGTAGTAGTAGTAGTAGTAGATAAGTAGGTAGGTAGGCAAGCAGGCAGGCAAGCAAGCAGAAAAACTGTAACTACTAAAACAATTCTGAAATGGATAAACCTAAGATTTCATGTAATACAGGGGTCCCCAACCTCCAGTCCATGGAGTGGGACCCATCCACGGCATGCCAGAAACAGGGCCACGCAAACAAGAGAAGCCCCATCCATGGGATTCAGGCAGCCTGCGAAACCACGGTTCCTCCAGTTTGCAGAACCCCCCTCCCAAACCTTTTGGGACCTTATTGCACAAAAGGTTGTGGGCTGCTGATATAATATACTGTTACAAATATAATGCAACTATACTTATTAAGAATTCACTTGCTAGACTACTGTTAATATTCAGCTGAAATTTTCCTTTCCGTAGCTTAAAGTCAGTAGTTCATTAGGACAGAAGTTAACTAAATTTATGTCTTTTGCTGTATAATATTTCTCCAGGTATTTAAGCAGTGACAGATCTTTCAGTCAATCTTTATCTCTGAAGACTAAGCTTATCCAGTTTACATTCTGTCAGATAAAACTGTCATACCAATCCTCTGATCAGTTATTTTCTACCTTTATCTGAACCTGATCCAATTTATCTGAATTCCTAAAGAGTGGCAGTCAAACCAGAAATAATTCTCCGCTGTGGTCCATTCAGTGCAAATTAGATCAAGTGTAGGAATTCTCATGATTTTGAAACAATGTGACTAATTACACAAACTTCAAAATCAATTGTTCAATGAATCAGTCAATTGATTTCCATTTTTCATTTTTTACCATCATATCATCCTGCTGACTCATATCCAGCCTTTGGCTAATCACAATTCCATGACCCTTTTCAAAGGCAGTTAAATGAACTTTATGCCAGTGCATGAAGATTTCTCTTTCTTAAATTAAAAATTATATACTCACATACACAAGAATGAATTAAGCAATGTATAGTATGCAGGTTTATGATTGCAAGCAGATAGGATGCTAACTGCTACAGAGGAATAAGCTCACATATGGTGTGCTAAAATACTTGCCACAGTATAAATAAAAGATAATACAATCTGCTGTTTGCTACACCACAGCTCACCTCAGTCAATTCATGTGAATTTTTCAGGAGTTTTCAAGTAATCCAGAATGTGTCAAAAAGTATTTGGAACAGAATTCTATAGTCAACAAAGCACTTTCACCCCAACTCAAAAAAAAAATCCAAAAATCAAAGAAATAAATCTGAAAAGTGAAGCCACAGCAACAAATGTAGCTTATTTCTAGTCTAGTAAGTATGCTTGTTTACCTTATGGTGACTTTCTGAATACTGTGGATCTTTTAGCAAAGCATGTCTCAGTTCCTTCCTCCCACATAACAAATGCTACCTGGGCTCTGTTGCACTCTATTTTAACACTGTGTAACCGCTAATGTGCAACTTACATGATGGCAGTCCTAATTAACATTTTGCAACAGATTGAATTGATATATTGTATGTTATAAATACATGTAAAATGACTGTTTTTGCTGTATCTGAGAGAAAAGTGATGCTGTTGAAATACCTGTTCCTATTTAAACTCCTTTTAGCTGAAAATCAAATTGTTTTATATTGGTAGGGACATTTACTATGTATCTGTGCTTAATATAAAATACTTAGATGGGAGATTTTTTAGGAAGGGAGTATTTATGCTTTGATGCACTTTTGGCTTTAAAATGGGGTATTCACCTCTTCTACAAACAATCTATTTTGTCTTGAAGAAGAACTCTTTGCATATCTTCTTAAATTACTTTCAAGTATAAAGGCAAATATATATGTCTTGGCATAATGTTGCAAGACCGAATCTGGGATCTTATGAACCAAGTGCATGGCAGCACAAGGAAACAATGACCAGCCATCAACATACCAATCAACCAGTAGGAAGCTACCATATAAATATTACTCACAGAACAGCCCAAAGCATATATTCCAGTAGAGAGAAGTTCCCTGGGCTCTAGTACAAGTCTGAAAACTCAGATTAAACCTCTGGTTCCGATGACTGACCCAGATTCGATCTTGCATCACTTTCACTGTTAACCCAGCAAATATCTCAGCTTTATTAAGTGGCAGTTCCATATGAACTTTTCTCACTTCTGTATCTATGCAAGCTACAGGACTGAAACAGTGTTTTCTCCATAAAATATTGCCTGGTTACCTTATTACATATAATATATAACCACTTTTCATACACTCCTTATATCAGGGGTGTCAAACTCATGTCCCATGGGCTATATGCATCACGCACTGGCTATGCCACCTCTGGTTTAGCCAAAGGGGAAAAGGTCACGACACCTCTGCCTTATATCATTAATCATGATATTTATTTCAAACAGTTTTACAATATAATCAGTTTTTGTGATATTACTTATTTCAGAAATCCTACAAAGCACCCAATTTATTTTTTGAAAACATTTGATTCCCACTTTATCAACAAATTCACCCCAAATATTTCCATTTATTCAGGAAAGCATTCCTTGCACTTTCTTTGTATCTACTACAAAGTCTTACATTTGATACTTACATTGTTCTGATATTTTTACATTTGACATGATAATTTTTGTTTGCTTTAAAAAGAACCATTTTCACTCCAGCCTTATTTTTTGGGCTGAAAAGCCACCTTTAGTGGATACCATATGACTACTTTCTGTGAGAAATGCTGACGGTGAGTTACTTAATGCAGAAGCAGCCAGTTGCCTAAGTGTGATTAAATTGCTAAATAGCAGTGACAGATTCTTGGATTGCTTTTGTTCTTTTTCCCTTTGGCTTGCTTTCTATCAGAATAGTTCATAGGCTTATCTAAATAAAATGGGGTTATTTCATTTAAATTGTTTTGTTCCACATTTTCATATTGTAGCATACATTAGGAAGATATCCAGTAAAATAATTGCAAAAGGTAAGTAGAAGTTTTTAAAAACTGAATGGAGAGAGGGGAGAGGCAAGAGGAAGATGGAATATTTTACCATTTTAATATAGATCATCATGTAGCAGTTCAGTTATAAAGAATGCAGATTAGGAGGAAATATGACAATTCTGGAGGATGACACATACCAATCACTTAATCAATGCCTGTGGCGATTCTCAGTCATCCAGGTCATAGTTCTTCCAAAGGTGCTTTTTCAAAAGGCAACTGGACTTTGTTTTTTCCTGAAGACATTTCGCTTCCCATGAAGTGAAAGAAGTGAAACATCTAGGAAAAACAAAGTGTTTGCCTTTCAAAAAAGTACCTTTGGAACAATATGAACCACTTTATCTTCTTCTAAGTGTTCTCCTTCAGAATACCTAGAAGTCATTAAGTGATAATGCTAGTTATGAAAACCAATTAAGATTGATAATTATTTTGCATGTCTGGACAAACTGTGATGCCATATGTATTTCTGGTTATAAGTAATATGTGCATATTATATATATTATCCACTTTCAATATTCCATTTTATAGACAAACATGGTAATAGATGGATAAAATAAAGATTGTTTTCACCTGGTCAACCCAGATTCTGTTGTTCATTCAGTTCACGCTTCCTTTTTTTGTCAATTTCAAGGTAGGAGACATGAAAAAAATAGTATTGTATCCCTTATGCTTAGTGACTTGTGAAGGATATATCAGGCTTTACACATGGTGAGACCCATAGGGTGATAAAATTTAACATGTGGGATTATAGAAATTAAATGAATGAATAAATGAATGAATAAATAAATACTATACTTTAGTGTTATCCTCTAGGATAATGAGCAGTTTTATACAAGAATCCTTTTTTGTATGTGTAGCATCTGTGGAGAGATAACAGTATTTGTCCTAAATATATTTGCTTCTTGGGAAAGGAATACATGACATGAACACAATATAGAACAGGGTCACCAACATTTTGGACCTCAGGGACCACCAAACTCATAATTTTAATCCCACGGACCAGAGACCCTGGGAAAATCCCAAAAAAAGTCTGCAGGAAAATTCCCAACCCATTTTCCTACCAATCAATCATTCTTTATTTGGGATTGCAAGATACTGTCTCCAACTCCATGCTCAGAGAGGGGGGGGGGAGGGAGGGAGGGAGAGAGAGAGGGAGAGAGAGACTTTTGGCTTCATGCAAGGAAAGCAGNACTCATTTCTGGCAGAGTTTGGGGGAGAGGAAGAAAGACTTTTGCTGCTTTCCTTGCATGCAGCCAAAAGCAGAAGAAGAAAGAAGCAGAAAGAAGCAGCCCAGTGGCCAGGCCAGGCTCATGGGGCAAGTTCCCCCCCCTCCACCCTTTCTCCTCTCCCCTCATAACCTCATGTTGTTTGCAATGCAAGCCCTTGTGTTCCTGCAGGCCATGTGGGTGGCGCAACCTTGTGTTCCCACATAGCCTGGATTAATTGCTTTGGGGGGTGCTTTGCGGGAGGTGACATTTCTCTGCAGACCACCAAAAATTTTTCACGAACCACCAGTGGTTGGCGACCGCTGATATAGAACATCCAATTTGTCCCATATTAATTCATGGAGCTGAAACTATAAGTAAAAGGTATGAATGTTTACCACCTACAGCAGTTTCCCAAACTTTCTCCTTCATTACCCAAGCCATTTTCATAATCACCAAACAGTAGTGCTCTTTATGAAAGCAAGAATGGGAAATCCTCTTCCGTTTTGGGTCTCTTCAGCAACAGACCGAAATCCGTGATCATGTGCGGTTTCAATCTGTGCTCACTGCTGAAGCGCCCTGATCCTTTGGATTCAGGACTGAAGCCACCCCGTAGAGGTGGTGAAGAGGGGGGAGATGCTAGCAAAGTGGAGGGCAGCCGCATCTCTTCTCCCTGGCTGGTCTAAACTCCCTTCCCCAAAGACGGTTGCAGTGGTGGTCAGAAATGGCCACCTCAAAGAAGAAACCGACTGGGTAAGATTGTGCAGGAAGAAAACAAAGCGGAAAGCAGGACAGACCGGACTAAACAACAGAGAACATCTAAGCAAGGTACCCTGAATCTAAAAGTACCTAGAGGGATACGCTGAAGTAGATCTTTAAGTGGCAAAGGAAAAAAAAAGGAGGTTAAAAATCCTTTTTTAACCTTTATATTGACAATTACAAATAGCATGGAAAAGAAATTTATATTAATTATGACACTAATAGGAACCTTTAGCTGAAATCTAAGTGTCAAAAGGAGAATAACGATTTTTTTTCTTGGTCATTTTAAAGTCCTAAAAAGGAGAAGAGTGAGAGGCAAAACGGCGGACTTGGAATAATGGAAAAATGGGAGTGCCAGCTGGAAAATAAAGAGGATTAACAGTGAAACTTTGAAAAGACTCCTGAGGATACATTGTTAACTGAAAACTTATTAAAAGATACAGTAACCCACAGAAAGGAAAAGTAAAGGAAAGAAACAGAAGAAACAGTTTGGGATCATTTGGTGATTTAAAAAAAAAAGTTTTGGCATTGGTTTTTTCTTTCTTTTTCTGTTTTTACTTAAAGTCAATTGGGTGGTTGTTCAAAAGTGTTTAAAATGCCATCACTCCTGGAGGAATTGAGATGAGTTCTTAAAAAACAGAAAGATGCAGAAAGGGGAGGAAGATTCTTTGGCTTCGTATTTGAATTTTTTGAAATGGAATCCTGAAACTATGAAAAGCAAAAGGAAAAGCTTCAAGAGCCAAGAAGAAGGGTGGACAAAGAAGAAGCCATTTTCAATGATCAAAATAATGCAAAGTGTGGTAATAAGGGGGAAAAGGGGAAGGGTATTTAATGTTTGAGATGAAAAGGGAACAGCAAATAGAAAAATAGTCTGAAAAAAGAAGTATAACAGCAAGAAGAAGCAGAAAACTACAGAGAAAAATTAGAGAGAGAAGGGTATAAAAAAAGGGATGAAAAAAGGGAGGAAGATAGAAAGGGAAAGAACTTTAGAGGGACAAAAACAGGAAATTAAAGAAAAAGGGGAAACGTATTAGGATTAAAGGTATTTGTTCAGCTAGAAAACACAGAGACAATGGTTAAATTAAGTAAAAGTGAGGATTCTGCAAAGGTACAAAGATAGTGTTGTGACAGTAGAATACTGTAATGAGTTAGAAATGAAATAAGTAAATAATCTATGAGATAAAACTGTATTGTTATGTAATGTTATGTTTATTTATAATTAATGCAATATAAAGAAGAGAGGGAAACAAATTGCCAATTGGTTTCTAAAGATATGATAACCAAATATTTGAAAAGAATGTGAAAGATTTATAAGGAAATTTATACCAGTTATTAGAATGAATTTGAATAATTATTTTGCTTATTAATAGTAAATAATTATAAGAAAAAACTGTACAATTGTTGTCATACTGTAATGACATAATGGTATGCTTATAACAGTTAAGTAATAATGAAGAAGGGAGGGAAGCATTTCAATTGTTCTCAAAAGATTGATAGATATTTGAAAAGAAACGTGAAAGATTTACAAGGTTCATACCAATACTGGAATGATTTGAATAACTATTTTTGTTTACTAAGGTTTATATACATATATTGTTTTTGCAATGTTTTAGAATTTTTCTTTTACACTTTCAAAGGGAAAGTACCAAGCAGAGTCTGAATGACGAGATCTACATGATATAAAATAGATATAGAAATTTAATGTTTATAATTTTAGAATTGCACAAATTCAATGTTTAATGACATTTCATATGATAATAGCAATAAGATTTAAAGGCGTTGCACTTCGATTGGCATCATAGGGGAAAATTTGCTTCTTAAGAATGTTGGAGAGAACATTATGAAATTGTAAACAAGACAGACAGAAAGTATAAGTATAATGAATAAAAAGATATAGAAATTTAGGTAAAAGAAATACAATTGAATAGAGAGAAATGAGATAACCATAAAGAAAATTAAGAGAAGGGAGAAATAGTGAGAAGTTGGAAAAAGAGTAATAAGATATGAAGTTGAATACATAAGATGAATATGTATATGAAATTGTGTCTATATGGAAATGTGATAACCCGGAACCATGCTTTACTCAAATGTTTTATTTGTTTTGTTAAAACTCAAAAAAACTTTATTTTTTTAAAAAATGGAAAATCCTACTTCATACATGTAAGTGCTTGAAAACAGAAATAACTATATAATGACCTTCCCAACAAGTTGTTCACTGTGAGTTGCTAATCATAAGAACTCAAAATTGTCCTCATTTCTTCAAATAACCTTTTGCACTGACAGCTTGATTTAAACTTGATCATTTGCTCTGAAAAACTATTAATGGTTTAGTGTGAAAAACCACTTTCACTCAATTTTGGGGAATTTACCCAGGCTTGGGAAACACTGATGTATATCTCCAAACATTGCTATATCAGCTTTTGAAGTCAAATAATTGTAAGCATATCTCCATATTATATGCAGGAAAGCAGGTGCAAGTGCAAGAATCCTTACTCTCAAATAAATTGTTTTTTTTTTTTTTATTATTGGAAGACTCTTTCTCCCAGCTTGGAGGAACACTCCTTTATGAAAATAATTCTTTACTACTACAAAGGAATTTCTTTGTATTTTCTTTTATACTGTCTTTTATAATGGTGTGTCACTCTCTTCTAAGTCACTCAAAAGAGGTATCAATGACCAACCCATTTACAGAAAACCAGTTCTGTCATGCTGCCCATCCTTGTAGCTACTTTGAAACCACTCCTACCAGTAGGAATTATAATGCTGAAATATGGAATGATACTTATTTGCAGTTGCTTAAAAAAAGAAAAGCTGCTATCGCCCAAAAGAACCATCATAAAAGTAGCCTGGGGAAGAAAAAGAATATTAAGAGAAAATAATGCCAGAAGGAGGGCACTATATATACCTTGTCCATGGATAAATGTTCCTGTAGATTAACATAATTAAACATTTTAAGGATGAAGAAGTTTGGAATGAGAACATTCAGAAACCTTCTTCTCTAAATCATTTCTTCCTCCAGTCCCATCACTAGTCCACCTGAGTAGGAGAAATTGGTAGACGTTTTTTCCTGACCATGGAAATTTTTTGTTCTGAATTGTTAGGACAGCACCATTTGCAAGTCAAACTTTGTTACTGAGACAGAGAGGAAGAGATCAGTTATGTAAGCCAAGCATAGTTCTAATATATTTTCTTCTATCTCATGGACTGGAAAACAGCATGTTAAAGTGTAGGTGTATCCATAATCTTCCCAGGCCCTCACCATTTCTACAATCAATTTACAAGAGCTATGGGTGTTTGGACCTTCAGTGTTACTAGGTTGCAATAATGCATCAAGCATCAAGCTTCATGGAAATTATATCATAGAATGATTATTGTGACCAGAATATTGCTGAAGTCATCCTTGGTAAGAAAAGAAATTGAGGGCAATTTTGAAGCAAAGCAAAAGGTTAACATTCATCCTTGCTGCTGCTGCATTCCACTGAAGTGTCTCCCGGAACGGGTGACATTCTCCTTTAAAAACAGAATCCTTAATATATGTAATAAATTATATTTCTGTGTGGCCCATTGTTATATCCTCAACAGTGAAGACTGATTCAATTTATAAGGTGGGAATCAAAGATGCAAGGTTAATGTTACAAATACACCTAAGTACAGGCAGTCTGGAAGACAAACTGACAATCTCTCAATTTTTACTAACTCTCAATTTTTGCTAACTGCTATAGCAGAGATTCAAGTTGATGGTTACTGAAAGCCCTCAATTGCGAAAATGAGGATTAAGAGCCTTAACCACTGTCATATATGTGGTTAGTTAAAACCTGTCAAATTATCTACACAACAAAAACTCCACCTACACACACACACACACACAAATCAGATATATTAAACATGATTTAAAACTGGCTTCCATATCATGTTCTAGATATCCCGGTAGGCTAGATGAAATTAAATCATTAAGATCTCGTTTAAACTTGCATATGTTACAGAAATGTTACAGAAGTTATAAATAGGAACAACTATCACCTTAGGGTAAGCATTTTTCCATTATATGCCAAGAATATGAAAATTAACATGAAAGAAGAAAAAAGTCACAAGGCTTTCAGTTTCCTTTAATAATTGTGACATCCTGTTTCATTAGATTTATATCTTACCTTTTCTCCCAACAGCAAAGGGAATATATGTCACAGGAAAAAATGATAAGTCTATATTATTTAAAAATTGGCTAAGTATGTAATTGGACAATAATTAACACTGTGAAGTGTCACATGGCTTTTCCTTTTTAAATGAATAAATATGCTACCCTTGGAAGTTTCCTTTACATATACAGGTAGTTCTCAACTTACAACTGGTTACTTAGTGATCATTCAAAGTCACAACAGACTCAAAAAAAGGAAATGATGACCTTGATTCAAAGTTCTGGCAACTGGCCGCTCCCTGTGTGGTTATGTGATGATCAGATTGGTCTAGTGGTTAAGGCTACAGGCTAGAAATCAGGAAATGGTGAGTTCTCGTCCTTACACCTGAAAGCTGGCTGGGTGATCTGGACCTGCCATCCTCTCTCAGCCCAGCCCATCTCACAGAGAAAATAGGATGGAAGAGTATTCCATATATTTGCCAGAAGTAGTGAGAGAACATCATGCTCACAGCTTCCAGAATCTCTAAAAATCATGGAAGAACTTTGGTTTTGTAGTTTTTGGAGACTGCAGAGGCCTCTGAAGAGCATTTCCTGAAGCTGCTTCAATAACCAAGGTCTGATAGGCTGCAGGGTCCTGGAAACAGAAAGAGAATACCACCTAAAGATAAACAGTGTATGACAGATCCTGGAAAGAGCTCCCTGCAGGAGCATTTGGGCCACTCCAGCAAAACGAACTTTTTGAATTGCCATCATGGTACTAGGGCTGAAGTCAAAGCCAGAGCCTCTATTTCAAGCCCAGCTTAGTGTCAACTATTTAGGATGGCTTAGATTGTGGGAAGGATGGGAAGAGATACAAAATATTCTTTTCTTTAGGGTGTGTGTGTGAGAGAGAGAGATCCACCAGCAGAGTCAAGTTAAACATTTTCTAAATTTTTTACACCCCCAAACTCAAAAGGTTTACCATCACTGAAGTAGACCAAAACATGCTTCATTCTACAAAACTAGAAAAGGCCAACTAAGTTACTTTCATAGTTCTCAATGTAGGAGCCCCTGGATTTGGGGACATTCAGCTTCCAAATCCATTAAGCCCTGCCTTTTAGTGAAAACAGCTCAAAATCTGATAATGGGATGTGAATTTGGGACTTCCCCCAAAATCTTCATCGGGCTGAGACATTAAACACAACAAAACAATGATGAAAGAGGAGAGTGATGGAGCTCTGCATATTGTTAAAAAGAGTCTTAAAATTGACTAGGTTCCTTTTTGTTTTCCTTCTATAAAACCCTTGTAACCCCTCTTGGAAACCTGACTTCAGAAGCAAGCAGAATAGTTTGAAGAAAGGCCAGTCGGAATTTTTAATTCTTAAAAGGGTGAGGGGAGGGGAGGGGGAAAAAAATCTGCTTTACCCTCATTGTGCTCTCTTATCCTGCCTCACAATAAAGTTTGGATCACTATATGGGGAAAGCAACGGACTGCAAGGGAACGTGTGCCTGCAACTATTGGCGTTTCTGACTTCGGTGGAAACAGCAGGAACAGCAACGTAATGGATTGCCGACCGATATTTTTGTCAAATCCCCCCCCCCCGCCGCACCCCCTCACTGGCTTTGTGACGATTTCGTGTGGCCATTGACGGAGNCCCCCCCCCCCGCCGCACCCCCTCACTGGCTTTGTGACGATTTCGTGTGGCCATTGACGGAGGCCGCCCCTGAGAGACAAGAGACCACCACCAGTTGTCTTTTTCTGCCGGGAAGAGGGTGGGGAAGATCATGGACGATTCCCTCACCCCTCAGTTCTTCCTCCCTCGTTTCTTTAATTTCTTTCCCTTCCCACCCCCCCTCCTCCCCCTCCCCGCGCGCGGCACGCACACAACCTTTAAACAATCATCTATACGAAAGTCTGCTTCCTTTTTCCCCCCCCACCTCCCCCTGACCTTATTTTTGGAGGGGGGGGGAGAGGAAGGGAGAGCAAGCTTGAAAAGGGCATCCCGACCGCCAGCAGCCCCTCCACCTCCTGCCCAGCGTTAAAGGATGCTTTGGCGGCAGGGTTGAAGGCGCCTCCCCCTCCTTTCCCCTTGCCTCCTCCGCCCTGGGCGCGCCGACCCTCCCCTCCCCTCATCCCGTCCTCACAGCCCGGCTCCCCCACCCGCGCCCAGGGCCCACTTCACCGCCGCTCCTCCCCGCCTGGCAGCTGGCCCGAGCTCGGCTGAGGCGGGCGCTCCTGCACCCCCGCGAGAGAGCGCGCGCCCGCCCGCCGCGCCCTTGTCACGCTCGTGCTCGTGCTCAGGACGTGCATTTCTCCCTCTCCTCTCCCTCCCCCCCCTTCGCGCGCCCGCGCGGACGAGCCCAGAGCCGGCGCCCGCTCCTCCGCTCCGCTCTCCTCTCGCCGAGCGCCTTGGGCTGGCAGGAAGGCTGAGGGGAAGGCGCTCCGAGATGCGCTTGGCCGCTCAGCCCCGGCCGGGTTCTCTCGCAGCACCTCGCTAACGGGCGTTATTTCAGCCACCCACCCAAGCCCTGCAGCCTTTTCAGCGCCCCGGCGAGCCTTTTTCCTCCGGCGAGCGAAAAAGGCTCCTTTTTCACCTTGCCCCACCACACACACACACACACACACACACACACCCCAGGCGCGGAAAGGAGAACCGAGAGCGAAGGAGGCGACTTGGAAGAAAGAGGCAAACCCTCAGGACGGTTTGGAAATGCACCTCCTTCGGCATTTGTTGCTTGTTTCCGTCCAGCTCTTCTGCCTCTGCCCAATAGGTGAGTGAGGGCCGCTTTGGCATGGCGTCGGTTCGGGCAACTTTGCCTTGGCGCCTCTGTCCCTTTCTCTCCTGCCTTTCAGACCGCGCTGCCACACCGCGACGTCGACGAGGCTTGGGATGGTCTCCCTCTCGGTTCCCTTCCCTTCCCTTCCTCCGACGCGTCCCTTCCTCCCCATCCCTTTCGAGGCGACTGGAACAAAACTTGAGAAACAAGGCGCGCGCTTCGAGGGGGCCCCAGGTTTGGCGTGTGAGGAACGGGCCCTTTTGGCCGGTGGGCCTGGAAGGACGCACCTGCTCTTTCTACTCCCCCCCCCCTTCCGCCNGAAGGAAGAGAGGGGGAAAGGAGAAGAAGAAAGGGAGGGAGGAGGAAAGGATATGGAAAAGGCAAGCAGGAAGGAAGGAGAGCTGGGAGGAGGGAGGGAGGGATGGGAGGAAGAAGGGAGAGATGGAGGGGGAAGGGAGAGAGGAAGGAAGGGAGAAGAAAGGAAGGATTGAGGAAGAAGAAAAGGATGGAAGAAAGGAGAAAGGAAGGATGTGAAGAAGGCAGGAAGGAGGAGGGAGGGAAGGAGAGAGAGAGAGAGAGAGAGAGAGAGAGAGACCGTGCTCAGGACCGTGCATAGGAAGAGCATAGGAAATCCGTTTCAGCCATTCTCCCTGGCAAAATGAAACATTTAGGTGAACATCTGCACATATGACCTAAAAAAAAAGAGAAGAGAGAGAGAATGAGACCAGGAATAAGAAATTGCCTACAGTCCAAGCTGGGTGTTGACAACAGGCATCAACCTGTCTGTAACAGTGTCCTGGGTATTACATTGTGTTACATGTTCAGGCAGTTAGCCCTGGATGTGAAAGCTCTTTCTTTTGAAACCAATGGCTCTTACCTCCAGTGTAGTTTGAAGTGGAATGCAAGGGAGGGAGGGGGGTGTGTGTGAAATGTACTACAGAGATAGCTCACAGTTGCAAAACAGTTTATTACTAATCTACGTGCTGCGGTCACTTACTTATTCAAATATTGGGGTTTGCATAATCAAATTGGGTTGAAAGTATTCAGTGGCAACGGTGCTTTTTCTCCTTTCTAATTAATACTGGTTACAGTAGGAATCATGTTATGCTGATCGTTTTACAAGTGTTACATGTTGACAAGCCAATGTTGGATATGTTTTTTTTGTAGTAATCTAGTAATGCAGGCTAGATGTACAGTCGCCTACTAATGTAGGCTATTGTACATTATATTATTAATATTTACTGAAACTCATGATTTGATGTAATAATTGAGGTTCAAATCCACTTTTACGACAAAAAACATTAATCTGAATTCTTTACCCAATGGGTAAACATCCTTTTATTATATTAAACCTCTCTGCACCATGAGGATTAGTATCCTATTTCATCTAGGTAAAAAAAATTCTTTGCAATATATCATTATTTCACACACCAAATTAATTTGCCTTCCTATTTCAAAGTCTGCTAAAAGGACTTAATTTGCAACTTACTGAGTTTATTAAATAGAGGTTCCACTGGAATCGGATGAGTGATATATTTTTAATGCCTTGGTAGTCATTATTGTTTTAACTGAATTCTTCCAATCATGGTACTAGATATTAACAAGTTGAACAAAAAATAAATGAGTGTCAAAATGTGCAGTTGGCAGAAAAAAAATCTAATGCCAAATGTGTTCAATGTGAACAGAATTCAATTTAGATATTAAAATGAATAACATTTCTCCAGTTGCTTGACACCGATTCTTTTAATGGGGCACAACTTGAATTTACGGCACCTTAAACAAGCATTTACATTTTTAATATTGATTGCGTAAAAACACAATCTATAATGAAGTCTTTCTATAATGAAGTCTCTTTCTATAATGAAGTCCTACAGTAGTTCTTTTTCTTAAATATTTTCAATAAGGTTATCTTGTTGAAGTGGGGTGGGATGTGCTAATTTCATTTGGGATACGAACTAGAATGATATTGGTATGAACAAAACTTTAAATTTATACAGAGGATATAACATTGACCATTGTTTAGTTGGTTTCCTATGGATGGTACACCATTGTTTTCAGATATGTGCTGAAGGAACCATAAAAATAATAAATTATTGGACAAGGGTAATTTATTGTGGATTTTGTTGAGTAGACATTTTGCTTTCCAAATTAAGGAATTGTTTCCAGATATGAATGTAATGATCTAATTATTATACAAATTATTACAATTCATTTGGGAAGTTGAAAGGATTGTTATGAGTTATTATTTCTAATGAGTCACATTTTGGATATAAAGTATTATTAAACTTTAATAGATGTCTTTTAAGAAAATCCGATAAATTTATCGGATCTACTGTATTACGTCTATAGCAATAACAGTAATAATCATATTTGTGTTTGGCATGTACTAACTCTAACCTTGGCATCACCATAATTTAAACTGGCTATGGTTATTGCAACCAAAAATCATGCTCCTGACAACTTCATAAAAGGAGATGAAAAAAGAAGCATTTAGGAGACTTTTTCATGATTTGTGATTGAATAATTGATTGAAAAAAACCAGCCTGGTCAGATAAAGTAAACCTCCTAAAATATATCTGCTGCTAGATAATAGTCTGTACACGAATTGTGATCCTTTGGAGGTTACTGTAGTCCTTAGGTCTTCATCTCCTTTTCAGGCCCTTTCACTGGAAAGTCTTATCAACACAACCCAGGTGGCCAGAAAGGCCCAACAGAGGTTCCATTTCCTTAGGTTCTTGAGAAATAATAAAGTGGAACAATGACTGATGATCTTCTTTTTACCGGTCCACAACAGAAACCGTCCTCACATATTGCATTATAGTGTGGTATGCTGGCTTGATAGCCACAGATAGAAAGACATTTACATTGGGTGGTGAGCACAGCACAAAACATTGTGGGCTGTTCCCTGATACCACTAGATGACATCGCTAGGGCTCGCTGCCTTAGAAGAGTGAGGAAAATTCTCAGGGACAACTCACATTCCCGGTCAGCACTTCTTCACCCTCCTACCATCAGTTAGGAGATATAGAAACATAGCCAGCTGCACCAACAGGCTGAAGAACAGTTTCTACCTGTGGGCTGTCAGACTTCTGAACGGAAAATAACTTCATGTTGTCATAATATGATAGACTTGCAGGGTCAGCATGTTGTGCAACAAAGTCACATAGTGTAATAAGATTGGGACTGGGTTAGGCACTTCTGTCCTCACTGTGAGTTGTGTTGGGGGGGGGTGCACGAAGGGAGGCTCAGCCAATCTCATTGTACACATGTTGTACTCTGACAATAAAGGTAATAATAATACCTTTTTAAGAGTATGATATTTGTTTGGAATGTCAGGTGAAGATAGGAATTCCACTGGTATAATGACTACAATTCTGCACAATGGAAAACCTAACTGAGCTGGCTTGGGTAATCTTGAATATGATATTGGATATCTTGAATATAATATCATACCTTCAAGGCATTGAGGATCTTCAGGACTTTATACTGAAGCTGTCTTCCTTGAGAGGAACAACTTAGGCTTTTGTGGATTTCTTGGTTTCTTCATCTTTTATCACTACATTTCACAGAATGCCCATGAGGCAAATAATCTCTTTCCTAAATCCCATTCCTACCTATCACAGTAGGAACTAATCTTTGAGAGGTCCTTGGTGCTCTCTGAGTTAGGCTGCTTTCTATCAGATGTTTCATTATCCAAACTTGGTAACATCATCTGTTCTAGCACTAAGGACCCCTCATTTCAATCCTGAACTACAAATATTTTCCTTTATTGAAATCATCTTTATATCAATTCCAGAGTAGTGTTGATGCCATGGATGGAATATTGCCAGGTGAAGGATTATTGTTAAACCAAACTAATTGAACGGGGCAGGGTATACTGTAAATTTGGCTGGTCCAGATCTTAAGTATGGTAGATCTAACTGGGGATGCTTGACCTTGGCTGGCCACCCTATTGCAACCTGGTATTGACAGGAAATCATGTTTTCTTCCAGGATATCTTTGTTCCTGGATCCATGGTGCATAATAGTATACAGAATAGTTGCAGGTGATGGAACTTGAGTTCACTATTGGACACATCTGAGGATGAATCTGATCAGTCAAAGTATAAGCAATATAAATACAGTTCGATTTTTGTCATGAAGATGATGAAATTCATTTCATGAATTTCATGAGTCTGTCTGATTCATCTCAACAAAGCAATTCAGGTGATTTTGAACAGTGTTGAGGGAGCAGGTTCCTTTTAACCTTGTCTGAATGAAATGCTGGATGAAATGCTTCCAGTCTGGATGCTTCAGAATTGTCCAATTGTCCAGAATTATTCTGGTCCAAGAATAGGCCAGAGTCATCTAGCCCAGAAAACCTTCACTGAGCTCCAAGGGAGCTGACCATATCTCACAGGTACCACAGGATCCCATACCTAGTATTAACTCTTGGCCAGAGGATGTGGCTATTGGTAGTTTTGGCCAAATACACTAATGCCATTTATTACATTATTAACACCTTGAGCTAGCTAGCTCTCTCTCTCTCTCCCTCCCTCCCTCTCTCTCTCTCCCTCTCTCTCTCTCTGTATGTGGGTGTGTCTGTGTGTAAAATTGCTTAAATGTATACTTGATGCCATTTTCAGAAGTGGTACTCTTGATGAGTCTAATGCACCATGTAATCTAATTTCTTAGGACTGTGTACTTCACATTCACATCACAAAAGGTTCTTTGACGTACTTAAGGGCACAAAAGTGGCACTTTGTTTGCAATTCTTTAAAAGCACCTGTGTCTTTTCTTGAGTTTGTGCAGCTGGCCTCGTAGCTGGCATACATTCCTGCAAGAAAATACAGCTAATTTAAAGATTTGCTGATATATGTGCTATGTTTATGCATCTTTCTGGAATTGAATCCAAGCACCATATACTCTTATTGTTTATCTGGATAAGTTGCTTCCCTTGACTTCCCTAGGTCACCTATTGTGCTGTGATATTAATTTGCTTCCTAGAGTATTCCAGAAAGTTAGGAGGATGAATTACAAATAGAATTCAAAAATATGGCTTGATTTGGGAATTTGAAAAATAGGTCTGATCAGGATTGGGTTGTATTTCTTCTGGGAGAACTGAACACCTAGGAATTCCTGGAGTCAATATTAATGTTGGACAACCACACTACATTGGTGGCAAGAGAGGCCTTTGATTATTAACCCTGGCAAAGCATAGATCAGGCCAGAGAGTAAGACAAAAATTCAAAAATGCGATCAATGGTGTTATAGTTTTGATATCATATGCAAAGGCCTTAAATCAACAGATATTTGTATAACACGGTGGTCTCCAACCTTTTCAGCTTCTGCTATCTTATAGTTGTCCAGATTATTTTTTGCAACTGCGATCTGGTGACCCTTCTTCAAGGCTTTAGGAACTCCTGGATTATTTAAATCTTATTTTAAAATGTGAAGAAGATAAAAAGATTAAAATCATATACAGCTACTATGTAGAGGAATAGAAGCACTGGTAGTCTCATGTTAATATTCATCATATGGGAGCATTTCCATCAGTTAATATGTTATTTATTTAAGTTTATATAATGAAGCCCCATCCCAAGCCAAAACAAATCTGAGTGATGAACAAAATCCAAATATGAAAAACAGCATAAATAATCAGTGAACCATACAATGCATACAAAATTAGAAAGATGGCAGATTATTTGTAAGTATTTATGGCAATATATAGGCTATTTAAAAGAAACAATATCAAATCGATACCATAGTCAGTTGATGCTCCCTCACTTTTCTTTATTCTTCAAAGTAGTTGGATAGCTTACAGCATTCAATACAATGTGCCAAAGTGTTGGTTTTGAGCCTATTTAGACTTGCACACTGCAACAGGATTGAAAATAGCTTAAATAGTATTTTGGCATCCTTGCATTATTTTTCTGGGCAATGTGTTCCCCTGAGAACTGTAGAAGTACTGTGAAGTAATTAATTTGAGTAATGTCATCTTAGTAACTCTTGTTTCCCTCCTTTCTTCTACTTGTCATTTAAATGGTCAGTTCCCACTGTGGCTGCCTGTTTTAATTAGGAACTTAAGGGTAAAATGGTTCAGCTCTTTTGCTGACCATTTCAATTCGTCTTGAAACAGTGTGATTCAACTGCTGGAAATCTGATCTCTAATAGAAGAGCATCAAAGAATTTTATTCTTTACAACTTCTTGTACTTTTTAAACTTTTCCAATTTGACTCATATTTTTGTTAATGAGCTTATTATCCTTATCAACTATTTTTCTCATTAAGGCAAGGGTCTGTTGGGAGATACCAGAATATTTTTGCCTGAGGAAACAAAAGTAATCTTGGAAAAGATGATAAAGCTTTGATTAATAAAACTGAAAAATGCTACTCATCAGTGCAAGAGCTATTTTTCCAAGGAAACTGTTACATTTTACAATATTTATCAGGATTTTTTTTTCTTTTTTGAGGGTAGACATAAATCCCTTTCTATTTTAGAGATACTATAGACAAAATTCAGCACTACTGAAAAATATGTGAAAAAGAAGGCAGATCATTTTCATAGAATAACTGAAATATGCTGATGGGATTATTCCAGAATAATGATTTTGAAGATACATCCTAAGCACTTATTTAGTTTCAAATATGGCATTTCTTTTTTTAAATTAATCATGAAATATCAGAGAACCCTCAGAAGATCCTAAGGACACATTAGAAGGAAATCTTTTCTCTCTCTCTACTTTCTCCTTTTTATCATTTTATTTCTTTAAGCAGTGTGCTTAATTTTATTTTCTTGTTTTATTTCTATCAATTTTACCAAGCAACTTAATGTCAATTATGTTGATTAAAACTGTAATATTTTAAACTCAGGGAAGCATACAACCACGTTAATTCAAGTTAATTTCATAAAATCATAGAGTTGGATTTCAGTGGTCTTGCTAGTACTGTTGCATGGGTGTCTTTTCAAATCAGAGTAATCAATTTTTTTGTTAAGGATTTAAAATATCAGTGGAATAAAATTGATTTAACACTTATAAGAGCCAATTATTCTTTCAAGAGATGGCAGCAATAATGTGTTTACACTAATGGCAATCTTGATAGGCTGTTTACATTTTTGCTACTCAAAGTTTCCAGATATATTAATGATGTTCTGTTTAGTAGACCAATAATATAAGCTATTTATTATAAATGATAAATCTTATACTGGGACATCACAGCTTCCCTATGACCTGAGTATAAGTGATTATAAGTATAACAAATATGAACTAAATATAAATTGAGATCTTGCTAGCTTTATAATTGATTCTCTTAACTACTATATTGCTCAAAGAAGTAGATCTGTATCAGAGATTTATTTCCTTGACAGGTTGCTATGGGAATATACTACTCCAAATTAATATTACATTAATTTGAGAAGCTACTGTTGGAACTGGTACTTGGCAAAATTTGTCTAGGTTTTAGTCCTCTGTGTGTGTGTGTGTGTCTAGAAAAAATATGTGTGTCCCCCCATAGATAGATAGATAGATAGATAGATAGATAGATAGATAGATAGATAGATAGAACGTTATAAATAACATTAGAATTTCATATATTCTTGTAAGAATAAAATCCCAAAATTTTGGAATGCCACCATATGTATGTATAAATAAAAAAACCAATTAAGATTAAAAACTTACCTGGAAACACAATCAATTGTAGCGTGTCATACTGGTTAAGAGGCAGTGAGATTTAGGTGTGGTGTAACAATTGCACAAATGTAGTAGTATAGCCTGTGGAATTGTTCTAGCTTTGAGTCCAACGTGAATTAAGTTGTGCAATGTAATTATGTGGCTCTATTCAGGTAAGCTTATTAGGGGTTTCTGTGGCATCAAGATTGCTCATATCGATAACACGAAACATAGGTTTGCTTTGTTAATGTGTACCTTTTGGATACTGGTTTAAAGAATATGCATCATATATCGGTATGCAGAATTATATGTAATAGCCAAGCTGTTCGTTAGCTGCAATATTGGGTCAGTGTATGAAGGGGATTTATATTCGTATGTACCTAGAGGTATATTTTATATACTGTTGAGTCTTACTATGACAATAATGACAATTATGTCAACATTTCATAGGGATAAGCACACCTTCCAAGAGTCGCCATATTTCCCTATCAATATCTGAGCAGCCATTTTCTGGTAAACAATTCCTTCTGTGGCATTACTGTAATAATAGGATAATTAGTAAAGGATGGCCAAAAACTAATTTGGGAGGGAGGTTGTAGTGGTTGCATAGGGTTCAGGATCGGGATGATCAGGTGTGCTCTGCAGCATGGGTTGGGAGTGAGGGACTTGCAGGAAAGAGGAGAAGGAAAGCAAGGCAAATATAGTGGGAATCTGAGGGAGACTTGCTTGAGGGGAAGCAGGACCTATGGCTCAGATCTGGCCTAGTCCTGCCCTCTAGTATTTATTCCTGTAACCAGGTCATCAAATCCTTATTCACTGTGGTCTCCAGCTGCTTTTATTGAATTTTAGTTCAGTATAAGACAATCCTCATTCATAATCTGTTTGCAGACGAGACTATCAACCTGGTGTTATAATTAAAACCTGGAGGAGCCCAGGGAAGAAAGTTGCCTTCTTGGAGATATTTTTCATGTTTTGTACATTTGCAAACCCAGGATACAATGAGGCAGGTGGGAATTATTATGGCTTTTAGAGGCTTTGCTTTCCAAACCGTTGAATATGAGACATCTTGGTTGAAGTTGGGTTTTGTCATTGCTAGAATGACATCTCTGTCTGAGGTGCTCTTTCCATTGCCTGGTTAACAGTCACTTTCCCAAAGTTTATGGTTCTTGAGTATTTTAAACTGCTTCTAGGTGACATTTAGTCTGGGACAGCCCAGTAATTCATTTCCACCATGGCAACCATGGATTGGGGTTGCATTTGGCCTTGGGACTAAGAATGCAAAATATCAATGAATTGTCACAATCAGATCATTTTCTAATGGTTATTTGACCCTGATGGTGCTGACCCTGACTGTCAGGCACAAGTGATAGGATTCTCATGTGTAGGATTCAACCTAACTACTTGATTGTATTATCTCTATAATACAGAAATCTCCCTAGAATGCTTGCTTTCCTTTGGGAACAGATAGATAAGATTCCATGAAAAAAAAAAAAAAAAAGNAAAAAAAAAAAAAGAGAGAGAGAGAGAGAGAGAGAGAGAGAGAGAGAGATGTTTAGTCCTGGATCTCTTGCAGCTGTACAACAATTCAAGGCTAATTCCCTACTTGATATCTCCTCCCTACCTGGCTGTGCATTTCCCAACACTGACCCTGCAGAAGATTAAATTTATTAGACTGATCCACCCATGTGACTAATAGCTCTAAAAATCTAATGATTTCAAAAGGAACTTAAGGTTTTCCCCAAGGCCTAGGTTGCTGTTTGGAATAGGCAAGTGATGTGGGTGTTGGCTGAGATTGCTTCTGTGCAATTTCTCACTGTGCATTGTTCCCAAGATGCTCCTTGGTTTTCTAAATAATGTCAAGAAATGAAATATCAGAATAGATGTTTGGAGTATAATTGGAGGAACATAAACAATGAATTTGATCAAACTCATATTAGGGATTATGTTGTAAAAATAAGAATAGCCAAACACATTTTTCTATCATTATGTATCTGCTGCTAGACATCCAGACACCATATTTAAATTTGACTTTATCTTTGCTGGGAAGGGACAGGACACAGAAGTGCCCACTGTGTGACAAAACTACTCAGAGTTTGCATGGAGTTGGACTCCATTTGAGCAGGATGTACTAATGTATTAGAAGCATGTTTTTGCACAGTTATTAGAGCCAGTAATTCTGATGAAGTGCAAAAGATCTTCAAGTCTGATAATGCAATGATTTGCAAATTAGTTCCATGTTCTTCCTGTTTGGTAAAAGCTGTCGGGGAATGATATGTGATTGAATCTATGTGATAATTGAGTGATAGAAAATCACTCAAACTTTGATCACCTTGTGTTTGGATGGATGCATTGCACTCTATATGGAGCTGCTCTTGAATATCATAGAAGCTGCAGCTGGCCCAAAACACAGAAACATAGGCAGTGATAGTCATACCATCGTATGGTTCATGTAACACCTTTTCTCTATGAGTCACACTTGTTACCACTAGGCTTCTGGGTGCAATTCATGGTGTAGGTTGCCATCTGGCACAGATCCCAGGAACTGTCTGCCCCCCCATAGTTTCTAGTCATACAATCTGGCAGAATCAGCATGCTGTGGGTCCATAGATTAAATAGTGTTGTATGATGGAACTCGGGGTCTTCTCTGTTAGTTCCTGCCCTTTGGAATGATATAGTTTACCCCAAGATTAATGTGCCCTCCACGACTCTTCTCTTATTCAAATGAATCCTTAAAACTGGTCCTTTCTCTTGGGTTATTGTGGGTGATGGATGCGTTGTGGGGTTTGTCAGAAGTTTGGTATTTTTTTCAGAGACATGCTTCTTTGTTGGTATTGTTTTAAATTTAATTTTAAATAAGACCGCACCTAGAGTACTGCATCCAGTTTTGGTCACCACACTATAAAAAGATGTTGAGACTTAGGTAAAAGTTCAGAGAAGAGCAACCAGGATGATTAGGGGACTGAAGGCTAAAACATACGATGACTGGTTGCAGGAACTGGGCTTGGCTAGTCTAGTAAAGAGAAGGACCAGGGGAAACATGATAGCGGTCTTCCAATATTTGAGAAGCTGCCACAGGGAGGAAGGGGGTCAAGCTATTTTCTAAAGCGCCTGTAGGCCAGACAAGGAACAATGGATGGAAATTGAGCAAGGAGAGATTTAACCTGGAAATAAGGAGAAACTTTCTGACAGTGAGAACAATCAACCAAAGGAAACTTTGGAAGTTGTGGGAGCACCATCACTTGAGACTTTCAAGAAGAGATTGGACTCCCATCTGTCAGAAATGGTGTAGGGTCTCCCGCTGGACTAGGGTTGAACTAGATGACCTACAAGGTCCCTTCCAACTCTGTTAATCTATAAACTAATCTAAATCTAAAATTGTCTTATATAGTATGCTATTCAGAGTCATGATAGAGTGGAGCAGCCTATAAATTAATTAAACAAGTAAATATACATGCACATACCTTAAAATTGATACCTTCTAATTGTACCATCAAAATATACCAGCTATTTTTTTTCCCTTTTAGTTAAACAAAATACAAAAAAGATTGCAATAAAAAATCACTGATGCCTGAACACCCTGACTTGAATAGCGTTGATTTGGAAATAGCATTTATAGCTGTTGCAATTTTATCTTGTAGTAGACATCTATAATGAAAATTATTAAATTGAGTAAATTACCTTAAGAGGTAATATAAAAAATGCCTTTAAAAATCATGGCTGTCTGAGCTGAAATGGGTTGTTGAAGACAAAGAGTTCTCTACTTAGTTGGAAGCTATCAAATAACAGATAAATAAATCTCTGAAGAATTCACATCCTAGAAGTTTTCACATTAAGTATTACTGTGCTTTAAAACAAGGAAAATTATTGATTAGAAGACATGTGCAGAAATAGGACATGAAAATAATATTACATAGTAGTAAATGCTGAGAGAAAGCATTGGAGATGGGATATGAAGAAATAACAGTTATGTTAAGGGGGGGATCATAATGCATGAAGAAAAAAGAATATAGAGATAGAATGAACTATAATGAAAGTTTAGAATGATAACAAGTTGCTACTGCATTTCATATAGTAGCCCAGTTCTCTAGATGTTATCAAATATAAACTATTAGATTTTTTTGAAGATAGGTTGATTGAAGGCAAAAGCAGAAGGGGACAGTAGAGGATGAGATGGTTAGATAGTGTCATCAATGCAACGAACATGAATTTAGGCAAGAGACAGGAGAGGACAGGGGAGCCTGGCATGCTGTGGTCCATGAGATCAAAAGAGTCGGACACAACTTAATGACTGAGCAACAACAATGCCGCGGTAGTGGCATTGTAACCATTAATCTGTTTTAAGGGGGCTGCCCATGAAAATGATTTGGATGTCCTCTTATTAGCTGGTATTATGTGACTTGATATATTAATACCGAGCATGCTGGAACAGGACTGATTGCACTCAAGCTATATTCAATTCAAGATGCTGATGCCACCTACGACAGCTTCGGGCCTTTTTACTCCTGGGACAACTTCTCTGAATAAAATGTGGTTTTATTTATGCCACCTTTTTACACCTGATGCCACCTTTTTACAGCTTCGGCCCTTTTTACTCCTGGGACAACTTCTCTAAATAAAATGTGGTTACCCTGTGTTATCTAGTTATATAGTGAGAAATCTTGAGACTGAGGTTCTCCATGATAGATCCTTATCTGTAGCACTGCTTGTTCTTAGAAGTCATACTAAATCTTATTTTTTCATCCTTCAGGGAAATTGCAAGAACATGGTTTGTTTGACTGTTGTCGCTGGGGTATGTGGCTTTATTGGGTTATGTATTTGTGGGGTTTATTTCTGCAAATTGCTCTTGTAGTCACCATGAGTGAATTGAGTAGCCATGTAATTTTCTTAAAACAATAAATATATAAGCAATCTCTTCCATAGAGTATTTATAGATAAAGACTATTAACTGGAAGGTAGAAACTGATATACTCAAATTTATTTATATGACACTTTAACATTTTAATATTAGAATTTATGTTGAGTCAGATGAGTAGGCTGCATCAAAATTGCTTCAATAAATACAGACATAAATGATTGTGTGCCCTGATTTTCAACCTCTGCCATTTTCCTCACATCAAAGAGTTCTATGATTCTATTGCACAGCTTATCCAAGAATGAAGAAAAGGACTTCAGGCTACATGTGGAGGAAAACCACTATAAATCCTGAACTTTCTGGATCAGATCTTATTTGCTGATCAATCTTTCAGCAGTTATAGATGTTATCATAACTGAGTCCTCATTTCTTGGATTATTATTCCTTATTCTAGCATAATAAAACATAATATGTATGACATGTGAGAAGCTTACTATAATTTGCAACATACACAATCATGAAATCCCAAGCTGCTCCACTTGAACTCACCTTGGCGTGAATGTTTTATTTCCTCAAGTCTGTTTCTATCACCAGTGAAAGAGGGAGCCTGCTGGCAGAAGAATGGCTGCTCCATCAACTGAATCTCAATTCTATTTGCAATACTCATTACAAGCCACAAACATTCAAGGCTAACACAATATTGGAGACTGGAATTACAAAAGAGCAGAATCCTGAGTAAACTGCTTTTAATGCTCCACAGCTAATGCTTCAGTAGAAATCTAAATTGATTTAAATCCAATATTTTAATTAAAGCCTGAAAAAAATATAGATAAGTAACTTTTTTTGTTGTTCATGGAAAAATGAGATACAAAATTATATAGTTTTTGGAAGGCATTTTTGTTTTTTAGTTTTACTGACATACCATTGTTTTTTTCAAATGGAATGTATTATGTAGAAAAAAAAGGCTCCAGATGGAATTTAATGAATAAAGACCCGTTTCTCTGCCTGTACAACTGTAACTTGTATATTTTCTTGGCAAACCATTAGGAGTTTCCAAATTTGACTGGTTTTCTCTTACTTTAAATTTTGTATCAGATACATTCAGCATTGCAAGAGTGACTTAAAAGCCTTAAAGTGCACAAAACGCACTCTCACTGAACCAGTAGTAACACTGGTTGAATCCCATCCTTGATTCAACATGTTTCCTTTCCTATTTTCCCCACAACAAGAACACTGTGAGGTGGGTTGGGCTGAGAGAGACTATCACTGGCCCCAAGTCACCCAGCTGACTTTTCTGACAAAGGAAGGACTAGAATTCACAGTCTTCTGTTTTCTAGCCCAGTGCTTTAACCATTAGACCATACTAGTTCTATTTTGGCCACTTGTGTATTACTTCTTTTAACACATACCAATCACTAGGAAATGGGAAACAGGATTGAATTGCATATTTTGCCCAACATATCTATCAAGCAGATAAATATTCTAATGTTTTGCCATGGGTAAATTCATCCTATTTTCTAAGAAAATTCCAAGCTTTTTTTCTTCAGAACATGGATATAGTTTCTAAGAGTTCCATGGACTGCAAAAAGAAGTATATAAAACATAGATTGCTATCAGAAAGGAAATGATGAGTAAGCAGAAGGTCACATTTTGTGGCTGAACTTTGGCAAGATTGGGTGGCTATGGGTTGTAGGCCCCCCACTGGACCTAGTGTTTTTGCATTTTTGGATGTTCCAGGCAAAACCAGTTTGCAATCAGGAGGTCCTTCTGTAGTCAGGGTTTCTAGATGGCAGGTGGCTTTTATGATGAAGAAGACTTTACGTAAACTTGTTTTGTATGGCAGTTGTCTGCCTCCTGAGAGGATGACTGCAATGTGCCATACCTAGGTGATGTGAAAGCTACAACTGGTAGCTTTCATATCACCCAGTACCCTGGGCTTTTTTGGGTATACCACAGTACACCCAGGTTACACCTCTGCTCCATGAGCTACATTATGCAGTGTGCTTTTGAGTAGAATCCAAAGTGGCATGGGTCCAGGTCCTTTCAATTAAAGAATGTCATTAATAGGGCCTAGGAAATGGGCCTTTTTTGTCTTCTGGAACAATATACTTCTGAGATTAGATGGACTCCCAGCCCCGCTAGCCTTTTGTGCAGCATTGAAGTGCTGCTTGTGCTCCAAGGCATAACTGATCAAAAGGTTAAATGAAATGTTGTTATATTCCTGAATGTTGTCTGGGTTTATTCTCAGTTACTATTGATTTTTTAATGTTTTGTTGATATTATTTATCCTAGTGCTTTTAATGTGCTGTTGGCTATCCAGAATCACATCCGTACAATAGTCTAAGGAATAAATTAAAGGAAGAAATCATGTGAAGCAAGTGATTAAGAATAAATGATCAAGTTGAGAGAAGTAGATTAAGACAACAAATAAACCAGCTCAAAGGTGAATGGATCAGTTGTATGCTGAGAACATAATAGATCTGAAACATAGCACCATTAAAATGCTTCAAAAAGGAATCAGGTAGCTTATAAGGAATTATCTCAAGAAGAAAAATGACTATATCAGTCAAGAGAATAGAAAAGTTCTGTAAATGAAAAACTTCTTTCATTTTCTTTAGTGCCAAGTAATGTTCATAAAACCAGTAGATACTTTACAGAAGATAGAAATTGTCTTCAAATTCCTTACAAAATCATTTTGGCTCATCTAATCTAAATAAATTGGTACATCATGGTACGTTAACACTGTGGTGATACTGATGAATTCAGCAATATTCTTCAGGTTTTAATGAGTACAATCTTAGACATGTTAATGTGTGTAAATGTTCAATCTACTCTAAGTTCACATGCTGTCATTCAAAATGCTTCAACTTATTGAAATTCTACAACGTTCAGTAAAATCTTCAAGTTGACGTCCCCCAAGGCAATGTTCTATGACCAATTCTCTTCATACTCTATATAAATGACTTCTGTAATCATATTAAGAGCAACTACGTCCTCTTCACTGACGATGTAAATCTATTCAACACTACAGACAATACTGCTACCCTTCAAAAAGACCTACCTCGACTATGTATCAGAATGGTCAAACAAATGGCAACTTCAAAATCTCAACAAATAAATGCTCTGTCTTACATATTGGCAAAAAAAATCAGAAAATAAAATACAGGCTGAATAGTCAAGACCTTGTTCATGATCCAAGCTCTGTAAAGGGACCTTGGAATACTAATCTCAATGATCTAAGTGCTAGAGTCCAGTGTAACTACATAGCCAAAAAGGCATTAAGAGTTGTTAACCTAATCCTACATAGCTTTTTCCTCTGGTAATATTACACTACTACACTAGAGCACACAAAACATTTGCTAGACCAATATTCAATACAGCTCATCAGTCTGGAACCCACATTACGTATCTGATGTTAATATAGTTGAGAAAGTCCAGAAATATTTCACAAGAAGAGTTCTCCACTCCTCTACTCTTGAATAATACCTTATGCCACCAGACTTGAAATTCTAGACCTAGAAAACCTAGTACTACCGCGCCTTCGGTCTGATCTAAGTATAGTAAACAAAAATCATACATTGCAATGTCCTACCAGTCAATGAATACTTCAGCTTCAACCATAACAATACAAGAGCAAACAATAGATACAAACTCAAGGTTAATGCACCAAACTTGATTGCAGAAAATGACTTCAGCAACAGAGTGATCAATGTCTGGTATACTCTACCTGACTGTGATTTCTTCCCCAAACCCCAAAAACTTTACCTTAGACTGTCTACTATTGACCTCATCCCTCACCTATAAGTGCACCAACGTGCCTACCATTCTGTCCTATTGTTTCTATGTTTTTACTTATACCTATTATCTTGTAAGTAATTGACAAACCAACCTCTCATCCCAGATGTCATCTTCTCCGAAAGGACAGCTGTTAACTTATAGAACCTACAATATAAAAAAATCTATGGAAATGTAAAAATGAGCCTGTTCACACATTTAAATAAGCAACTGGACATGAAGTCAGAACTACTCATTAAATGTCCACATTACTGATTTGTAGTATTACCCAGCTAAGATCAACACCTTTCTGCATTCATAATATATGGCTTCATATAGGCAAAATTGCCTGGTTCAACCTCTCTTATCTCATAAAACACATTAGCAGGGCATAGAAGTCAAAACTACAGGTAGTCTTTGACTTATGACCACAATTGAGCCCAACATTTATGTTGCTAACTGAGACATGTGTTATGTGAGTTTTGCTCCATTGTACCATATTTCTTGATACAGTTCTTAAATGAATCACTGTTGTTGTTAAGTTAGTCATATGGTTGTTAAGTGAACCTAGCTTCCCCATTGACTTTACTTGTCAGAAAGTCGCAAAACATGACCACATGATCTTGGGACACTGCAACCGTCATAAATATGAACCAATTGCCAAGCATCTGAATTTTGATCAGGTGACCATGGGGATGTTGCAGTGGTCATAAATCACTTTTTGCAATACCATTGTAACTTTGAACTGTTACTACATGAACTGTTGTAAGTTGAGGACTATCTGTAGTTATTTGCATTGCACCAATAACCCTACTAATCAATGGATAGTTTGCAAGTTAGGTATAATATTGTCATCGCAACTGGCCCTAATCAATATGCAGACGGTTGCATTTTGGACCAATATAGTTTTCAAACTGATCTTCAGTAGTATGGAGGTGCACTGTAGAAGTTTAACTACATGGATACCACAGGGCAACATTTTCTCCCTATCTTTTTTTCTTTCTTTTTCATCTGCTTTAAATGAATTTCTAAAATTTGGTGAGAAGGATAGAGGCCAATTCTTTTTTTTTTTTTTAAGGAAAGATGGGAGTTGCAAATATGTAACTAAATTACAGGTTCATCCATTCCATAGAAAGTAGAAAATACTTCAACTGTTAAATTGAATCTTATCTAAATATGAAATAATTACAAGTAAATACATCTGGAGTATAATAACAATAATTTATAATTTAATAAGTCATGATTAAACCACACCAACAATCTGATTTCATCTTTATGTTTTTATACTTTTCAGTTTTTTTAATGCAATGATACTTCCTGTATGATTAGAATAGTTCCATCTGCTCTTGACTTAACAAAGCTATTAGAAAAACAGCTTGCTACAGAAAGCAATAATTAAACATTAAAAAATGTCCAGCCTTGGGCTCAAAAGCAGATACATCAACTCCATAATTAGGTTTATAGGATATAAAAGTTTATTCCAGATGAAAGGGGAATGCTTTTAAAAGTCCAAAGCTTTGTTAAAGGAGAAGTTGGGGAAAATGATTCTGAGACCACTTTTGTTAAGGATTAAACAAGGAACCAATTCTATGGTAATGGAAATAGTTGGCACAATTTTCAACTGAGAAGCTGTTCTATAGCTGAGTATGTTTGCATAACCAAATCCAAACTGTTTGAGGAAGATTATATAAGTTGTTCTCTATTTAAAGGGTAGAACAAAGAAAATGTCTAACACAATTCCATGGAAAAAAAGTTGAAAGCAATTTCAGGCTATGAATAACCAATTCCAGGTGGGAGTTGAAATGCATTTTCTGATTTCTTTTTGTCCTAATTTCATTCATGTGATAGCACATTGAGTGTGACTCCTGTGCTGCTTATCCAAAGGGTATGTGGTACCTCTAGGCCAGTGAATGATGTTAACACCTCTTGTTGATGAAAAGATTTGCATTTTTACAATGCAGCTATTCAGAAGGAGGGGCCCCTAAGTTTTGCTGCCCTAAACCAGGACTTACTTGGCCTTAGCCCTCTGCCCATCCCCACCCAGGTTGCATATGTGTGTATAGAAAATAGAGCCATCCCCTTAGTTCTCTATTTCTACCTTGCATTTATTTGCACTATTTAAACAGGACTTCTATGAGAGAAGCTATATATTATTTATTTACAGACATCACCCACTGACTAAATTCTGGATGATACATAAATGAAATTCTTTTCATAATCTGTATTGGTTGAATGTTTCCAAATTGCATATTACATATTTCATACTCAAATCTTACTTTATACAATAATGTTTCTTGAACGCAGTACAATAATTAGATATTATATATTGTTACTTTTCTAGTTAGCTAATAGAATATACAGCTTTTTGTTTAAAAGAGCTAAAATGAAAGTTCCATAAAAGTTATTAATTATGTTATATATTCGACTCAATGGCTAGAATTAGACTTTTCAAGCTGCATTATATTGTAAGATGAATAATTTAAAAATAATCTAAAAGATCCCCATTTTGTTAAATATACATATTTAACATATAGTACATGTTTGCAAAGATTATTTCAGCAATTGTATCTGTAAATTATGATTTCACTTTTAAAGAATATGTTAAATGGATTGTAATTCTCTATATAATTTTCTTTATATTTCAGAGAAATATTTCTGATCATATCCTTCAGAATGTATTTAGACATTGGATGCATTTGTATATTTTGCAGTAGGATATTATTTAAAGCCCATGTCCCACTGCACCAACGGATGCAAAGAGGACGTAAAACGGACAAAAAAGCTTGCCATCCGTTGGAAAGTTTAAAACGGACAAAAAAGCTTGCCATCCGTTGGGAAACACGATGCATCCGTTGTGTACTCACTGCATACATGTTCATACGCTCTATCCGTTGAGATCCGTCCATTGAGATTTCATCCATGCAAGAAGTTTTGAGCACAAAAACTTTTTGGAGCGACTGAAACTTTCCGCCGCTACTACTGTACATCCGCAAACACATACGGGCAACAAACGTTCTATGTCCATTGTCATCCGTTTAACGTCCGCTGTATCCTCTCGGCATCCTCTGGACATCCTCGCAACTCACATCCACTGCAGCTGAAAACGGAAATGAGGAGGAAGCGAAAAGGTACATGGAACGTCCACCACAGCGTTAGTAGCACGGAAATAGAAAGGATGTAAGTGGATGCATCTCGTATATAAAGCAAATTAAAACGGACAAAATGTTTGTATATGGGATGTATCTCGGATATTAGGATGTCTGGAGTATGCCTAGAATATGTGGAAGGACACCTAGCAGACAACCGATATTTTCTATAAAAAGGGGGAGAAATCACCTGGATCTCAGTATGAGTCCAGCAGCCGTGGTGTACAGACCTCTTCACCCTTGGTCTTGCTCTTCCACATCTATCCATTGATCCTCCACCATGGATCATCAACACAGTCCTATGGTAGCTGTGATCATTCACACACAGAACGAAGCCCTGTTCAGACTGTTTCACCTTTTCTATGCAAGGAGAAAAAGGAGATGTCAAAAGAGCTGTGTGGGTCGACGATGGATTGAGGAGAAATTCATCCTCCCCGCATGCGCAGTGACCGCTTTGCATCGCTAGGCATCGCTATGCATCCCTATAGGTGTCCGTGATGCATCCCATCATCCGCTATGCATCCGCTCCTTCCACTACGCAATCCGCTTCGGCAATCTCCCCCGGAAGAGGTGTCATCCACTCCATCTGCTGTCATGCCGCTTTGCATCCTGACGAACATATCGTATTAACATCCCTGCTACGATACTACCCCATCCGTTCCTTTTCCGTCTGTTATTACCTTCATGTTATGCAAAATTGTGGCACTTTTTGGAGCGGATAACAACGGATTACCACCCCGAAATTTTGGCTCATCCGCTGTGTCCTTTTTGCATACGTTTTGCATCGCCATCGCAAGCTGGGACCTAGCCTTGACCTCACTAAAACATATTCCCTAAAAAACTGTTGTCATAAATTTATGTTTATAAGTTTTCATAAAAAAAAACATATAAACTTGTTTTTGGTATAAATTTTATTTTAATTCTGGATCTAATTAAGCTTCATGAGTACAGAGCGTGATAATAAAACTGCAAAATTAATATTAATAGCTGGGCAATATTTATTTTAATTATATTATCATTATATATTATTTATGAGACAATAACTATGATGTAGATGTAGTCACTTCTTGAATGGTAACACACACAAAATACAATATAAAACTTGTCAAATAAAAACAGTACAGCATTACAAAGAAACACAAAATTATAAATATCTTACATCAAATCAAATTAGAAAGGGCTCTGAAGTAGCCCACAGCAATCTAAAAGTTTCAGAGGACCAGAAAAAAGGAACATCGTCTACAGAGAAAGCTTTACTATCTAGAGTATAGTGAGAAGGATGGAGGGATGGAAGGAATTCTAAAATAATGATAAAGCTTCCGTTCTTTCTTCAGAATCCTTAACTAGATTTAACTTCATGAGGACTGGCATTCAGGGGAGAGTTTGAGATAGAGGAGTTTGAGTTTGATACAAGGGAAATGAGGGTTTCCTTCTCATTATTCATTCAACATTTCATTCCCTTCCTGCAATAATCAGTTCAGCATTTATTCCATTACAACAACAGACAGTCTCATTGGGATGTGTTTTTCTTCATTTACATTCTCTCAGATGAGTGCTTTATTTTTTGAAAGCTGATACTCCAAAAGGCTACGAAAATAACTTCTCTTTATTCATGAGTGGTACTGTTTGGCCTAACATAAGTTGTAAAATTTAAACCATTGAAAGGATGGAAATAAAGTTGCTCCTTTTAAGAAAGACGAGATGCTTGTCTTATTATCTTATGAGAGCAATCACCACCAAGAACGCTGACAAACCATACTTTATATTCCAAAATACATGGAAGCAAGGGTTTTCAAACTTGGCAAGTTTTAAACTTTGGACTTTAACTCCCAGAATTCCTGAGCTAACCATGACTGGAGAAGGTAATTCTGGAGTTGAAGTCCAAATCTTTAAATCTGTCAAGTTTGAAGACCCCTACATGGATGAAGTAAGCAGGAGTACCACAAGAGATTCTTGTTAGGTCCAATACCTTCAAATCTTTCATAAATGCCTTAATGAGGAATAGAAGGGAACTCATTCAAATTTGGAGTGATCCTCCTGAGCACCCTAGATGACAGGCTCAAGATCCAGGTGGATTCTGATAGTACTTGAATATTGGCCCTTATGAACCCAAAATGAAATTTCAGTAGAGAAAAGTAAAGCTACACCAAATAAGAAAAACCCAAAAGACAACATATAGAACCGTGAAAAAACCAGGCCGGTCCCACTGGCTGACGGACCAAAAACGTACCATAAAGACACAGCAAGATGAGCAAAAATTTCGGGTGGCTCCCATCCGTGTCAATCCGCCCCAAAAAGTGAGTGAAAATTTGCATAAACAGAACGGAAAGAACGGAAAAAGACAGACGTGGTAGTATGTAGCGGGAATGTAAACGGCATTGTCTCGGAAGCCTAGGGATGGAACCGATGACACCTCCGAAAGGTTACGGGGAAGAATTGCAACGACACATAAGGAGAAAGCAGATGCATCCTACGCCTAAAGGAAAGAAAAGATTCCGTGCGAGTATACTCAGATGCAAACCGTTCACTGCACATCCTTTCTATTTCCATGCTATAACAGAAATATATATTATACCATATACCAGTATACATATAATCATATACATATATACATACAGACAACATACATACATACATACATACATACATACATACATACATACATACATTTATATATATATATATATATAATATATATATATATATATATATATATATATATATTAAGCTCTCGCCGGGTACTAAATTTTTGCTGTTAGTTCCTTCCACGTTCATTGTAGTTCTGTTAAAGTGTAGCAACATTCAGCAGAATCTCATCTGCCATCATCAGCTTCTGTGGGAGTGTGTCTCACAGTTCTCTGTTTCCAAATTTGAGGTGTCTATTCTGATTGCTATAGCCGGTCTTATTTCATTGGACTTGGAGTTGATTGATTGGTGTTTCTGGTTTCTTCTGTCTTCTTTTTGCTTTGATTGGCTGCAACACTCTGTTCTTGTGTTGGAGCTTCAATGCAGCTTGGCTCCATGTGAAAGACGGCTTGCCATTCATCAGCAAGCTGCTATTCATTAGCAAGCTGGTTCACCTGATCCTGGTGGGGTGTTTGAGTTGGAGCTATCAGAGGGAGGTCTGTTTTGCCCAGGTCGTTTGCCGGCCTCTGTTGAGATCTTTCTATTTGAGAGTGCAGGCTTCCAAATGATTGACAAGTTGTGAATCATCTCTTCTATTATGCTGGCAGGTCTTTTTCAATCTCTATGGCTTCTCTCGATGATCTTTGCTGGGGTTTTCTATAGTGGCTAGGGTTTTAGTGCATGAAGTTGATGTTGACCTTGGTTTTTCATGTGTTGGACTAGTGAGAAGGTGTTGTTCCAGCTTTTTACTGCATTTATGTGTTCATCTAGCGGTACTTATTCTTCTATGGTCTGTCCAATGTATTTGCCGGCTATAGTAAGTGAATTCGTATATGCCTTGGGTTCCAGGTCAGTATTGTCTTTGGGTTCCTCAGGATGGCTGCTATTTTTTTGTCTGGTGGAATGTCGAGGTCTTGATGTGATGCCTGTTTGGTATCGTACTGATTTTAAATCTGTAGTACCTCTATGTAGGCCAAGACAGCTGTTCCGATAGTCTGTTGTCTTTCTAGGTCTCTGTTATGTCTTGATGTGTTTTGTGGATCAAGCTGGATTTTGTTTTTTTGTGAACCATGGCTGTCAATACTTCAGTCAGGGTGCATGTAATTCAGTCTTTATATGTGTTTATCTGCCAGGCGTTTGGTTCTGTAATTAGGTTTTCGCCACGCGAAGTTATTCTGTGCTGGGGTGGTGATGGCTGAGTACGGTGGTGTCTGGTTTTCTTGGTATAGTGTCGTGTGTCCCAGTTGTCCATCTGCTTCTTTGTAGATTAGTACATTCTGAATGTAGCTGTTTTGTTTATTTCCGTTTCCAATGTGTAACTTATTTTGGGGTGTTGCTGTTTAGTGTTTAGGAAATGGTTAAGTTTCTTTCATGGGCCAAATCACAAATGTTCATCGATGTATCTTTAGCCATATTGTTTGGTGACATTAAGCAGGCTCTGGATTCGAATTTCTCCATGAAAGTTTGAATGACGGGTGACAGTGGTGTCCCATAGGGGGCTCCTTCAATTTGCTTGACTTTTCCTGTATATGAAATATTGTTCGTTAGGGACAGTTTCTGTTAGTTCCATAGGTCTTTAGCTTGGTTGTATTTATTTTTAGATTTCAAGAGTTTCTTTTTATTTGGACCTGAGTGAATAGGAAACCACGTCGAACTACAAGCAATCTTCTTATTCTACTGTTGTAGATCTTTTGATCATTCTAGGAAGTGGTATGAGTTTTTTACATAAATGAACCTGCGTTTCAGCATGGGCTGTAAAGTGTTTTGCCTCGTATTTAGCTAAGTTGTTAATGGTGCTCCTATGGAGCTGACTATGTCTGAAGGTAGCCTCTTTGTGTATTTTATGGGAGCCGGTATAATTGGGCATCTAGAAGATTTTTCCTCTTGGATGATCGTCTTCGTTGGATTTCTTTGCTTAATGTGCTGGTTAAATTTTCTCTTAGGTAATTTTTCTAATATATGGTGCGTCTGTGTTTATTAGGTTTGTATGTGGAGTCTTGAGTAGTCTGTCAATTTTTGTTCATAGTCTTGTCTGTCCATTACTACTGTGCATTCCTTTGTCGTGCTGGAGTATATTATGCTTATCATTTTTCAGGGTTGTAACCTCTGAATCATCTTTTGCAAATTATTTTTTGGTTGTTTCGTGTGCATAAGATTGAGTAACCTGGCTGTCTATTCTGTCATCTTCATCTGTATTTAATTTTTGGCTTAGGCTGATTCTACTGACATATGATGATTCTGTTGGATTTTTTGGGTGCTATGGGGCATAAATTGAATCCTTTGGACTAGGACATCTGTTTCTTTTTGTTGAGTTCATCTGTTGGAAACGTTGGTATACTAATTGTTTCAGTTGTTTGGATGGTTATTGGAATAAAATCAGTAGAGAAACCACACAGGCATCACATCCAAGACTCTTCAAAAACAGACAAAAAAATAGCAGCCATCCTGAGGAACCCCAAAGACAAAATTGACCTGGAAAACCCTAGCCACAATTCTTCAAGTATATTTTCAAGCTTGATTTCAGTATTGTTTTTATCCAACTCAGCAATGTTGGTTGCTGTGATTTCATTGTGAATTCTTAAATTTCCACTTTGAGAGTTCAATTAACCTTAATTTAAATTGAAAAATAATTTTATAAATCCATTGATATTAATACATACGAGCACTCATATTTTTCTTATTGTATAATGTGGATATAAGGATAACTTCTCAGCAATTTACTATCTTCTGGAGTGCATTAAAATAGACAAATATACACCTGTATTTCATGAAGAGTAAAACTCAGTTGTTACTTATTATTGATATCAAAAATTTCATGCTTCTCAATGCTAGTTGCTAGGGAACATAAACAGGATTTGTTATTTGTGGGTCTCTTGTAAGCATTGGGTTGGGTAGTCTTAAAACAAAATACAGTAGATAAATCTGTAGTCTGATCCAGAATAAATAAGATAAATCAATTGAAAGGCAAATTTTTCTTCATATTTCTCTTGACAATATGCTAATTCTTCCAAAGCATTTCACTAAGAAATAACACAATAACAATGCCATTCAAACCTGTTCAATTTATTATAATCATCCATCATGTAGTAAACAAGTTTTTCTTATTTAGTTATGTAATATATTCAGTATTTGTCAAGTGCGTTCTAAATTACTTTTGCTCCTGCTTTGTTCATCAGTTTTTATTTATTTAAAACAATGAAGACATTTGTAAGAAATATTGTTATAGTTTAAATATTGAACCAGCATCATTTGACACTCATAAACTGATGATAAATATATGTTTGTCTGTGAATATGCACAGACTATACACTTTTGTTTTATTGGATTATCATTTTCTTTTTCATTAAAATCCTTAAGGAGTTTTTAAGTTAGAATATCACATAGTTTTTCAATTCATACTTTAATGGGTGCTTAATAATTAAGAAAAGCAACAGATAATAGAAAACACAGATAAAATGATGGACAAAGAAATTCAAGAAAAAGTGGTGATGGACACTGATTAAATCACTAAATACTCAATCATATTTACTTCATAAACTATAAGTGTCTATAGGTATAACTTGATCTTTTAGAGATAGCAATTAATTAGATGAATGACTCAAACTTTTCTGGTAGAATTTTTTTGACAGGTAGTTGGCAGATTATTTTTCTTCACTTGCCAATCATAGTATACTATTATAGATGTACCAGAAAAAACAACAGCTATATACTGAATACCTCTAGAATTATTAGCATTCTTTTCAAATCAAGTTTCAATTATGTGTGGCAGAAGCTTAAATTTTTTTACAGAATGTATTTCTTGGCATATCATATCCTTCTCATATAACTAATAATCAATGGGATTATTTCACTATTAATTAAAATGCCATGTGAAACTATTTCTCTATTAATTAAAGTGCAGTGTGAAACTCATCTAAGATGTCTTTATCATTTTTAATTTGTAATTTAGTTTTGGAACCCCTAATATGCTTAATAAAATAGACACAAAATTTAGAATAGAATGGAACGGAACGGACCTTGGAGGTCTTCTAATCCAATCCCCTTTGATCCATCTCATCCTGGGAACCCCTTTTTTGAACTATTATCATCTGGTAGACGGTACAGTCGGTTTCCGGTTCAATGTGTGGAGTATGAAGGATGAGTGTTTGTGTTTATTTTCATGGTCATGATGTGCACTGAAGATGGTGTTTGATTTCATTCTACGAGGTGCAATGAGAATAAAGTAAACTAAACTAAACTGCTTAGGCAGGAAACCCTATTCCATTTCAGACAAATGGCTATCCAATCTTTAAAAAATGTTCTCTGAATAAGAAGCTTCTAATTAGCAAGTGATTTTTTAAAAGATTGTCTATCAGCATTAATAATTTTTAGGTATGTTGGTATAATAAATATATGAGATATTCAGTAAACTGGATAGTCACTTACCAATCGGCAAGAAAATTGTAAAGCTCACAGAATTAATATTAGGTTTTATATATTGTTCCAAAGTTATTAAATATCTGGAATTACTGTGTCAAGAGAGTATTGTTTATGAATAATACCCAATATTATCTATAATTATAGAATATTTCTAAATTATCACCTAGATGGAAAAAGATATGAGACGGTTAAAAACATCCATACTTTTATGGAAATATATGTATGTATGTATGTATATATGTATTTATGTATGTATGTATTAATTTTGTATGAAAACTGATAGATAATATAAAGTAACATTGGTTCTACTTATATGTTTCAAGAAGATTGGTAAGATTAAATATTGCTTTTTTTATGGAAGGAACACAAGTTTTGACAATACTCATGATGCTGGCTGTTCATTTCTACCATTTTGGACACCATTTTACTTCATCACTTTTATAGATGAATGGAAAGTTTTTTGTTTGGAAAGTAGGAAATTGGTTTTCCAGCATTCAAAAGTAGTTAAACATGTCAGGGCATTATTGGGAAGAAAATTTGAATGTGATTTTTCATCATACAAGGAATCTTGAATTTTCAATATATGAAAACTTTCGTTGTTGCAAAAAAGTGATTATGTACTCATGAAATAATATTTATGTCCTAGATGGTCAAGGCTGGCTTAAGAAATGTTGTCAGTTCCCAGATTTTGGTCTGACTTTGTGCTAAAGGAGAGGAAATATGAATCTGCATGCCCTGAGTTAGATTACTGTTCAGAAATTGAATATGACACCAAAGAAAGTTATATCATTTCAAAAGTCAGATATATATTTTACTTTTTCTCCCATTCTCTTAATGGTCTTTTCTCAATGTTTAGAATTAAATACAATTTAAGATGGTGATGCATTTAAGACTGTTTTTCATTTATTTGGAATGTATTTTCTTTTGTTTGTTTTTCTGCTTCATTTGTCCTGATGAAGTTTAATATACGTTTTTACAATGTACCCCTTTTTATGTAATATAAAGGTTTTTTTTAAAGTATATAGTGTTTTGTACAACGGTGATATAATTATGTGACTATTCATATGCACCAATACAACTAAGAAGGTTTTTAATAAATGGCTATTGTAATTCTTCTAAAGTTTACTAACATTTTGTTTAAAACTATATTAACTTGCTAAACATTCTAAGAATTGTTGAACAATATTCAAACAAGTGAAAGACTGTGAAAATTAATGTTCTAACCTTAGTGCCTATTTCACCACAGTTCTTTCCTTGCTCTAACTTTATTCAATTATTATCCAGCTAAGAAAATAGAATCTCATGGTGGGTAATTTTTTGGGGAGGGGATTGTTATCTGCAGAGGTGGTATTCAGCAGATTCTGACCAGTTCTAGAGAACTGGCAGCGGAAATTTTGAGTAGTTTGGAGAACCGGAGATTTTACAGTATCCTTCCCCTGCCATGCCCACCAAGCCCGCCCACAGAACTGGTAGTAAGAAAAAATTGAATCCCACCACTGGTTGTCTGGCATCTGGAACCAGAAGACCAAGAACTTTGCTCTAACGCAAAGCAAGTTTTTCACCCCAAGCTATTCTTCAGAGGATGTATGAGAGAAGATTAGGAAAAGCATGCAAGCATGGGCATAGTTTATTAAATCTCATATAATCAACACTGATACTAATAATTGCTGTCTGTTGCATTTCTATTACTTTTTTGAAAAATAAAATTAATGCCCTTGATGGGTTGGAACCAGGTTATCTGAAAAACCATCCTTCCTGGCTACATCCACCTGACCCACTACAGCAGGAAGGCAGGTAATGCTGTGTCTCCCATCTCCTAAATAGGTACAATTGGCAGGACCCAGAAGAAGGGCCTTCTCTGTGGTGACTGCCTCCCTTTGGAATATCATCCCCACAGAGATTTGTTATTCTTTCTTAGAGCCCTGAAGATCTGGTTCTGCCAACAGGACTGTGGGATCCAGAGAGGGATGGAGCCCATCAAGGGGCTTATTTGATTGCTTGTTGCCACCGGGTTGGGTAGATATTGTTTTTATTCTTTTATCTTGGGTTTTTTTATATTTGTAAACTACCCAGAATCACTGAGAGTGAATGGACAGCCATATAAATCTTCTAAATAAATAAATAAATAGATATATTGATAAATATATATAAATATAATATATTTATAAATATAATATATAAAGGTAGATATATTGGAAAGCTACATTGATTTAAGAAGTAGAGACTATGGAATGGAGTGGAAAACAATGGAAACAAAAACTGAGTGTTTGTTTGTTTGTTATAGAGTAGTACAAATTATGTACGTATTTGGATAGAATATGCATTAGTTATTTTTAAGAAAGGTTAAAGTAAATTTCAATATGATATTGACTCTTGGAGAATTTAGGGTTATATCTATGTACTTTTCTTGGCTACAAGACAGACATGGCTTTGCCCTGGTTTTCTGCTCTCAAGGAATTTTCTCTATTTCCCAATGCAGCCCATAGAGATGTCTTCTTGAAATCTTCCAGGCAAGACATTTTAGCTTCCAGGCCTAGGCCTAGTCAACCAGATGCTGCCTCCTGCATAGGCAATTACACCAAGTCACTAAAATTGAGAGCAAATGTACTGAAGTTAATAATATTTAAAATATTCTTCTCTGCTGTTTAATGTTAACTTTTTATGTTGCTTGTTTCTTTTTAGACCTGATTCTTGGCTATTTTCGACCACAGCGAAAATTTGAAGAAGCTGTTGATTGGTCCTATTCAGGTAAGTCCATCATCTGCTACTTCACCAAGGGTGCTCAAAGAATGTTGTCAAAATATGAAGATGGAAGCTGCAATGGTGTGCATAAAAACAGGCAGTGGTTTGATCACACTATTTTGACACTTTTTGGATACTCCTATTTTACCATGTTTCATTACTACAATTCAACAAGTTGGGTTTTTTTCCCCTTGCCAAATCAAATTGTTCCTGTTGGCTGCAGTTTGAGCTGATAAAGATCAGATATTAAACATGTGTTCTGTGCACCCAATTAAAAATATTAGAAAGTCTTAAGAAACGAGTGATGATTTTGTAATATTTCTAGCATGGAACAAAAAAGGTTATAATTCTTGAAATAAGTGTAATCTAATTTGTGAAGCAAAAAACTATCTTTCAAATCCAGAAAAGAATTAAAATATTTCTAACCATTCCAACTATTGTGTCGTGGGTGCCAATGTACTTGAAGTGCATGGTTGATCATTAAAAAGTTGCTTACCCTGAGTTACTGCAAAGAAGTATTAATTTTTTGAACTACATTTGGCTAGATATTTTTTTTCTTAAAGACACATCTTTTCATCAAAACATTACTGTGCCCCTTATAAACCTTTGTACTTTCAGGATATATAGGGCAATTCTGCCCTGCAATCTGATTTCCCATGATGTTCCTGAATTTTCTTAACTCAATTTTAGATATATCAATTGGGTTAGCAATGGGCTGGTGCTCAGTCTGGTCTACCACCACTGCAAATTTGTCATTTTCAAGCTTTTTGTTTTTCCTACCTGTGCAGCAAAGCAAAGTTTTGCTAGCTGAATTCTGTCCAGATCTGGTTTACTGGGGTCTGCTTTTTTAAAAAAGAGATATAATGCCTTTTCTTTGATATCTTCATCCTCACTACCAGGACTCAATTATCTCCTCTGAGATTAATATCAGTGTTTTTCCCTCTTATGGTTTCATCGTTATTCTACTACTGCAGTAATCAAAACAATAGGAAACAGATTGTTGTTTTGTTCCTCTATTGCTCTGCAGGTCCTTGGAAACTTTATAGCAAGGTTGAATAAGTAATTCAGTATCACAGAAGCAAGTAGCAATGCTACTACACTGCAGCTTAAAGAGGTTTTCTGAAAAAGGGAAAAGGGAAACAATATTTTGCTTACTGGGGGTTGGAAAGAAGTGGGTATGCAATAGAAGCATGGAAAGTTGTGTCCACTGGGATACCTAAAAATTGAATGAAGCATGAGCTTCTACAGTTAAAGATAATTCATTGATTTAATGGGTCATTATTAGATCAATCTCAATGTGATGAAAAATAATAATTGCCAATCAAAGGGAATGTAGATAGAAATGTATGAAAGCTACTTCATATAAAATATATATCATATAAACACATCAGGCTAAAACACTTGATGAACAATTGAAGGAATTGGGTATGCCTAATCTAGTTAAAGGAAGAACTAAGAGTGATAGCAATGTTCCAATATTTGAGGGGCTGCCACAAAGAAAAGGAGGGTCAATCTATTCTTCAGAGTACCTGAAGGAAGTTCAAGAAGCAATGGATGGAAACTAATCAAGGAGAGAACCAAGGAAAAAACTAAGGAAAAAACTAGAACTAAGGAAAAAATGTCCTAACAGTGAAAACAATTAACCAGTGGAACAGCATGCCTCCAGAAGTTGTCTGTGAATTATCATTGGAGACTTTTAAGAAGATACTGGACAACCACTTGTCTGGAATGGTATAGGGTCTCCTGCTTGAGTAGGGTTTAGACTAGAATACCTCCAAGGTCCCTTCCAATTTTGTTATTCAGTTATCAGATCAAAATGGCTGCCCATGACAGTGACTAGCGCTGGGCAGAAAAGGGTGTGTCAGGCCCTGTAGCCAGTTGGAATTGGGACTGCTACTAGAGTGAAATGAATTGCTAAAGTCTATCTGCTTTAACAGGCTCAGATCAGAAAACAAGCAGTTTTGAATAATGCTAAAATGAGAATATGGGTATGGGATGCATTTTCAGTGAGCTGGGAGTAGAAGGAGGATGATATCTTCCATTCCTACACTTAGGAGATAATGAGTGGCCCATACCACTGACAGGCCAAGCAGAAAGAACACATTTTCTTTTAGAAGGCAATCACTTGAGACTTCAAAGAACCAGTTTGGTCCATTGCTTGAAGCACCAGGTTAGAAGCTAGGAGACTGTTAGTTCTAGTCCTATCTTAGGTATGTAAAAGTGGCTGGGTGACTTTGGGCCAGTTACTCTCTGTCAACCCAAGCTACCTCACAGGGCTGTTGTTGGGGGAAAAATAGGAGCAGAAAGGTGTGTTATGTTCCTAATCCAACTACCTTGAATTATTTATAACAATAATAAGGTGGGGAATGAATGAATGAATGTCTTGATTCTTTTGCAATTGCTTGAAATCAAAACAAGTTTCAGTACATGTGGGATAGGTTTCATAGGACTGTGCAAAACATTTGAAAGAGGTGCTTCATGTTTGAAGATCCATTTCAGTATACAATGCTTCATTGCACTAGAGATAATAGATGTCGTTTGTGTAGAGATTTCACTCTATGACTTATTTATGTTCTCTTTTGAAACTATTTAATGTGTTTCTAATTAATTGGACTGATCTATTCAGAGTGTTATTATTTTGTTTCTTACTATCTTTGGATAATGGAATGGAATAAACTGGCTGTGCATGCATAGACATGTAGAAACATCTAGAAGCAGCTGCCAAAGCAGCACATAAATCCTGCAAAAGGTGTGGCTGCTTTAATAATGCAAAGTGGTGTCAATCAAACTCCTATGAGTTGGAAAGTCCTACTTGCACAGCCCAAGTTTCTCAGGTTCATGTTGCACTGCCATTATATCTGGTACCCTGATCTACCAAGAAACTTCTGTGGTGTATATAAATTAAGTATGGATCTGAGTCACATGGAAAATCTGCCTGGGATGTAGTTTCATGTTCTGTAGATGTTAGTTCACCAAGTACATCTGGTCATTATCTTTCCTTAATAAAATAGTCTAGCAAGGAAGTAGACTGGACTGGATTTACCATAGTAAAATTCTACAGTCTGCTCTTCAGATTAATACATTCAAATGTTCACAAAATTAGATAATTTTATATACATAATTGTACTCTGTAAACGCTCATTCAGCAGACACTCATCCAAAATAGTGGCTTGAGAATAATCAGACAACAGTATACTTTTTCATTGTTTCCTTCTGTAGATTTTTAGAAAAATACTTTTGCTTCAGATCTTCAGCTGAATGTTTAATATCAGTTAGGGTTTTCTCAATTTTTGTTTCTTTGGAACATAAAATATTAAAACCAAAAAATTGAAATCCAAAAATATATATTCAATTGAAATGATTAGGGATAAATATTAAATATAGGAGGAGGTAAAATTACATCTTCCAACATAGTGTTAATACTATCCTTAGTAAAAGAAAAGAACTAGATATATATGTATTTGTATCATGAATATTTAATGTGTAATCAGTAAAATAGGCATATCCTTTTTACTTTTCTTCATTGTGGTCAATATATTTATTTTTGTGCCTTTAAGACAAGCATATATGTTGTTTATTCAAAATGGTAGAATCATACATTTACTTAGAACAGGAACCGTATCCCCAGAACTTCCAATGCAGAACTTCAAATTAAAGCATTCCTCACAGATGATCATTTCACTTTTCCTGTCTCTTCTATTAATATGCAACAAGAAGTTGCTTTTCTGCAATATACTCTGGGACAATAGAGAACTGATCTTGGCATTTTTCTGTGTAATAACCTTTAGGATGAATTTGTCTTCCAAGTGTGCACTCACTTGCCCAAAGTCACTGGAGACTGAAGATTAAATTATTGCAACATAGTCTGCTTTGCCATTTTTGGGACTGTTCAGTTATTTCAGTCATCTATAACCCAAGTGTCAAATATCTTTTTTGGAGTTCCTAGGTCAGAAAGTTTTGATTTGTCAATTTGAACTGGCTACTTCTTTGATGTAGGCATTATAAGAAGTAGTGAGAACCAGATTGGTGTAGAAGGTAAGGCACCAGGTTAGAAAATGGGAGACTGTGAGTTCCAGTCTTGCCTTAGGAACAAAGCCAGCTGGATGACAGCTTGGGCCAATCATTCTCTCTCAGCCCCAGGAAGCAGGCAAATCACTTCTGAAATCTCTCCAAGAAAACTTAAGGCACATGTCTAAGTGACATTGAACCAAAGACACACAATGATAAGTATTATTATAATTCTTGGACAATTATAATTCCTATTTCATTCCTCTTGAAGCTTAACTCCAATTGACAGGATCATTAGAAAACAATTGACTTAGAAATCAAAGAAGTCTTGCTCAGTTCTTGCATCCATATTGCCGCTTCAATTTAAATTTGTCCTGATTGCTTTACTATATTGCCCAGCAATGAGGGAGGCATTGTGGACAGTTATTTTGATAAACTGAAATGGATGCATTATATTGTATAAATATCTCCCTAGGGTGGTATCTTCCTTCAAACAGAATATTATTGCCTGAACATTCAACCTAAGGGGACAAAAAAAATATATTTTAACTAACTGCCCTGTTATGGAACTGCCTTTCCATGGAGACCCATTACTGGGAGACACCAAAAGTAGTATGTTTTATGTATAATCTGAATGGTCAATGGCCTAACCTTTTATTATAATAATATGATTTTATTCTATTTTATTTTTATTGAATTTTGATTAGGATTTGTAATATGGTTGAAAGACTTAGGTAAAACTGTTTTTATTATTTTCTTGGTTGTAAACTGCCTGAAGACCTGTGTTATAGAAATCCTTACCCAGTATAAATAATAAATAATTGCTTCTAACTTCCAATGGCTTTCCCAGGCCTTTAGCTTGATTTGAACTTTGTCTTCACTAATGGTTTTTTATGATGTTAAAACAGTAATTCTGTTTATTTGGTCTTGCTTAATATGAATCATGCCATTGGAGGCAACTCAGGAAACCATTGAGTGTACTCTAAAAATGATTTTACCTGATTCAAGTTAACCTAGACTTTTGTCAGAAGCTTAGAGGGAAATGGGAAGAAATAGATGTGGTATTTAACAGCATTTGCAAATCAATTCATAAAAGGATTACAGGAAGAAAAAAAATAATCTCCTACCCTTCACAGCTTTCTCTATAAAATTAGTAATTCCATCAAAGATCTCCTGCATCAAATGTAATTTTCCCTCAGTCTTTAAACTATTAATGACATATTTTTTTATCAAAATTAAAAACCAAAAAAATTGGCTTGATGCCAGAGTGGGAGGTGACACACTAAGCCTATACTAAATCTTCTGTGGTTCTTTTTATAGTATTTTTGGGGAGTGGGGGAAGGGAAGAGTTTAATAATTATGGCATATGGGCATGGAGATTCCCTGCTGTGGATAAATTCTCCTCAGGAGCAAAATATAAGCACAGAGGGTCAAGTCAGATTTGAAGTTATTACAGTACCTTTTCTCAGTGCAGTCCATGTATCTCTGAAACTTTCACTTTTGTAGAAAATCACAAAATATTATTATTTCTAGTTTGAACTTAAGATACAGTAAAAGCATTTTACTTTATTTCACAAAGGACTGAAGTTTCAGTCCTAGATACATTTGCAGAAAGTAGAATTTATGGGTATACATGGATAGGATCAGACACAGTGGTGGAATTCAAAATTTTTTACTACCAGTTCTGTGGGCATGGCTTATCTGATAGGCGTGGCTTGGTCATGTGACTGGGTGGGTGTGGCTTAGTGGTCATGTGATTGGGTGGGTGTGCATGGTGGTCATGTGACTGAGTGGTCATAGCTTGGTGGTCATTTGACTGGGTGGGCGTGGCCAACTCAATGTCACTCACATTAAAGGGTGCCTCACCTGGCCCCTCCCCTCCCAGCTATTCCTTGTCACCCAGCCTCAACTTATCTATAGTTCTGTAAAAATGTTGTTCTACCTTTTTTGACTTAATTATCTGCATATTATCCGCTATGTATTTCCGTCATGGACCATCTGAAAGGAGGAACATGGCTCAACATGCTTTACTCACAGACTCAGTGTGATATAGGCCACAGGCTTTTTAAGCGCCCTGTCACACTTGGCCGACGGATGCAAAACATTTGTAAAAAGGACACAGCGGATGAGCAAAAATGTGCTATCGCCATTGTTATCGCTCTCAAAAGTGCCCCGATATTTTGCCCAATAAACAGAGCGGGACAACATGGAAAGGAAAGGAGCGGGATAGGCATAGGGCGAATGGAAAGGCGGCAATGCTCCACGAAGCTAGCGGATGCGAAGCGAATAGGGCAGTCGATGGCACATCCGCAAGGCTTCGGGGGAGCAACAGCAAAGGGGCGAGGACGGGAATGGAAAGACGTGGGATGCAGAGTAGCGATGTCTGCATGCGGCAGCTGAAGCCGAGTACTACAGGAGCGTGGGACAAGGCCTCGACGGAGTGCATCTAGGCGGCATCGCTCGTAGCAGTTCGACCATGTCGCATGCGGGGAAGGATGCATTGCGTCAGCGCCTGGCGATATAAAGGAAGCCACGCGTGCGACAAGCAGGCTCCCATTTCAGAGGAAGAATCTAGCTTCGCAGACACAGCTTGCAGCCAGCCAAGCAAGCCAACAACCATGGGGAATAAAGGAAGCCTCTGGCCATCTGCTGCCAGCCGTGGCAAGACTTTTTGGGACTCTGGTCCACTCCTTCTTCCACCGTCCCGCCCTCGACTCTGCTTCTGAGGTGCTCTGCTCCCTGTCTCGTGTGCACGGGCTTCTGCTGCTGCTCGCTTCCTGGGTGGTCGGTGTGCTGCCGTTGCTTTAGCTGATGCTGCTTCTGGTGGTCAGTGTCTATTCTGCTTGGTGCGTTACTCTTGCTTGATGCTGGCTTCTGGTCGTTGGGTGCTCGCTGCGTGACTTACTCTGCTGTGCGTGCTCGCTGTGCTTGGTGCTATCTGCTGGTTGCGGCTTACCTCTGCTGCGCTGCTCTGCGGTGTTCTGCTCCGTGTGCTCGCTGGTCCTGCTGGTGCTCCTCTGGTCCTCTGGTGCTGCTCGCCTCCTGCACTTGGTTCGCTGCTCGGTGCTTACTCTGGCTGCTCTGATCCTTGTCCTGCTGGTGCTGCTGGCCTGCGGTGGTGCTTACTTGCGTGGTGCAGTAGCTCCTAAGGGCGTGCTTGGTCGTTGCCTGGTGCTGGTGCTGTCTGCTTGCGTCCTGCTTTTGCTGCTACTGTTGTTTTTTGCTGCTGCTGCTGGTGGTGGTTGGTGTGGAGAAAGCAGCCCCTACACGACCTCGAAAGCCCCTCTGAAGAACGGCCCATTATGCCCTGCAAGCGGAGAGAGGCAGACCGTCATGACACGGGAGAAGCATTCGCAAGCGAAGAGGAACATGAGGAGGGTGCTGGAGTGGCTGAGGGGGAGCGATGAATATTCTTGGGAAGGGCGACACAGGCTCTATCAGACACAAGAGGAAGCAGGCTGTTGGAGAGAAAGGACGGAGAGGGCCTGGCTACACGTTCGGACCGGCTACCTCGGTGGTACCTAAGCACATGCATCACCTGGTACGGGAAGCTGCATCTCAAGAAAATCTGGCCGAGGCCACGTGTCGAGCTGACGGACAGTGAGAGCGACCTACGTCGATGGCCAAGGTTGCAGCTTCTTGGAGGTGAGATCCGCCACCAAGGTATGCAGCCCATGCTCAACACCCTTCTGTCTCAGCAGCTCTGCTGAGACCAGTCCTCTCTTGTGGCAAAGAAGCTCAGCTCCTGTGTCCAGGAGGTATCTCGTGAGCTGTGCATGGACGCGAGACCCCCGACGCTGTAGCTACCCGTGGACAGAGTGTGTGGCAGGACCCCCTGATGCAGTAGGCGAGCAAGGAAACGGGCACTTTCCCACCACAGCCAACCCCGCATCCACCCCCACCCACCTCACGACCGAAAGGCAGAGAGCGCAGACCGGAGGGGCAAGAGCCAACACTGTCCTGCTGGAGATCAGGGACACGCATCAGGAGCAGCGTAGAATCTCCTCTCTCAAGCGGTACATCACGACGTCCCATCCTCCAACCACAAGCCTCTTCCTCACGCTATTGTGCGGTGTAACCAGACCCCAGGAACATGTCGGACAAAACACAGTACCAAGGTGGTGAAGGACAGGATCACCTGATCTTCTCTCACAACCCTCCAGCCCCAGCTGAACACCTGCTCCCGACCCAGCTCCAAGCCTGCTCCTCGCACCCCAGGTGACTGTTCACCGGCCCTT
>BHFT01044947.1:0-30524 GCA_004320025.1 Laticauda laticaudata
CAGGTCTTTTTTCAATCTCTATGGCTTCTCTGATGATTCTGTGGCTGGAGTTTTCTATAGTGATATGTTACTTTATCTCTCTACAGTTCTTAAACATTATCTTTGATTCAGTATGTTTCTAATTATAATTAGTAAAGCCAAGCTTGTAAAAGATTCACATAAGAAAAAAACACTGGATAGTCAGTATCTGAACATCTTGCAAGCCTTCCACTATATTTGCACAGGTTTGATATATTTCTCAAGGACAGCCATTTTCACATGCAGTGCTCTCAAAAATTATGCAATGTCAAAATAATTTGAATGTTAGTTTTGCTTCCCATCTTCTAATGTAGCAGATAATAAATGTTCTGAACCATTTGCTTGGACAAGTAAAATTAACAAAAACAACCTACTTACACAGGAAGTAGTTTATATTACTAGGAAATCACTTTGTGCACATACAATAGTGTAAAAATGTATATTGAATACTATATAAGCTATTTGTATTACAGTACTCTAAATGTGTTTTAAGGTAATGAAATATTTATCACAAGTATTTCTGCACTGTTTTAATAATTAGGCAGCTTTTGTTTGTCTGCTGAGATTTAAAATTCTCATGGATGAGATATGCATGTGGAAGGAAGGTGAATGAGATTTCTGGGATTTTAGGAGCACTGCACAAATATAACTTACTCATCCCATTGCTTATTTTGCTTTCCATAAAGCAGCGTATCCAAGGCAACAGCATTAACATCCAGAGCTCCTGGGGAAGGCCACTGATTGGTGAGATGGGTAGTTAATTCTTGTCTTGATCTTAAATCATTATTCTTTAGCACAGTTCTGTAAACACATAGTGAATTTCATGCCATTAAAAGTAATATCTTAAAATAAAGGAAGAAAATAGGCTGTTCTTGAAAGGTTTTCCTGCTAGCATACTAAAGCATTTTCTCTCAAGAGATTTCTCAATCAAAAGTTGGCTCTTGAAGAACAAAACTAAATACACATGACACTACAGTCTGGGATGATTTTTTTGTATTATACAAGAACAGATGATCTGTCAATTGCAAATATGGAAGGAAACAATAAATTAAAACTACTTATATAGTTTACCACATTTGATGCTAAGCAAACTATCAATATTGCTAATCTAAGTGCTAATTTATAGAAGAGCCCTCTGTTTCTCTCCTTTTTTTCCAAAATCTAAACTTTATTTCTGAATCAAAAACAGAACATTCAAAACAACTTTAATAGCTGATATGAAGTAATGAAGTACCTATTCATATTTATTTCAAATGGGATGGGGAGGGAAGAATCGCAGGATTTAAATGCTGCTTTATACAAACAAGTTGGTGCAGCAAAGTTAAGATGTACAGGATTTCTATATGGGTAATTATGGCAGAAATAACATTGTTTGGTGCCCTAATATTTTCTTTTTAAAATAACAATATAATTTTAATCCAAACAAATAGGCTACATCACACTGTGCAATGTTATTCTTACAAATTTGAAAAAAAGTTTAAATATTTTGGGAATTGTATGCATGTGTATATGCATTATTAGATATACACATATAAATACATACACAAACAGATGCATCATTCTTTCATTTCTATGAAAAATACATTGAGCTATAATGTCACAAAATCTAAAGTGGGAAGAAAGCACTCTAAGGTACAAATATTTTTTCCCAATCTCATGACTGTCACTTTAATCAGAAATATCAAATCTCAGTATGAGTCTCAATAAAGGCTGTCACTTGGGAAAGATTTATAGTGTTTATAACTAATAGTACAACCACAGCTTCATTACTTACCAGTACTATGAATTCTCCTATTGGGTAATCTCCTTCACATATCCCTCTCTATGGAATGAGTTGTGATCACCACCTTGACGACTCAGATCTGTTGAAATTTCAAATGTCATGGATGTGAGCCCATGTGGTGTGTTAACTGTCTTCTAATTTCATGTTAGTAGATAGTGTTAGAAAGTCCCTAAAGCAAGCAAACTAACACAAACACAGCATGCTGAGGAAATCTGAGTTTGCGGATTTATGGAGGAGATAACAATAGTAGAATTCATGTTACTGACACGCAGTCTTTCTGCTGATCATGGTTATTTGCCAGGCTGTCACCCTGGGACTACCTCCCCAATAAGAAGGAAAAGGGAGGAGTGTGACAAGTGTAAAAAAAAATCCAGTTAGCTTTGGATGCAATTAAATGTTCCAGATCAACTTCATATATTATAAATGGCTTCATTAAATATCAGTTACATCTAAATCACTGACTATTTTTATCAATGTTACCACAAACCAATTTATTTTTCTCTCAAATAATAACTGAAATAGTTTTAAAACTCCTGAAACATTCAAATGTTCAATTTGTAATTCTAGGGAAATGTCAAAATCAGTAACTGGAGAACTTTTGCATCTAATGCTTTAGAATTTTGTTTGATGCTGTTTCATTGAGCAATTCCCAATTTCAAAATATTTTATACTTTTTAAAGTAATACCGTGTTTCTCCAACAATACGGCCTCCACCAATAGGAAGCCCCACCATGTTTTATAGGCATTCAATTTAATACATTCAATTTATAAAATTGAATTAAGCCCCTCCCCCCAAATTAAGGCCCATATTAAACATGCGAAATAGGTGGGGGGAAATGGCGGGGGGGCTTGCATTTCGGAAGTACTTGCATGCCTGGATATATGGTGCTGCCTGCGTTGGTGGGGCACTTCAGACCGAGAGACCTTTCGCCACCGTTGCTTTTTCTTCTCCCTTCTGCCATGGCGTTAGAAGAACGCCGCGGTGTTTGGCGCAGCCACGTGCGGCCAGTCAAGGCTCCTCCCTGCAGCTGGAGCCCTGAGGAGACATTTGGCTTCAGGCGCTCCCGTCGCCGCATTCCGAAGGAAGGCGCTCGCCCGAGAGGATCTCTCCCTCTCTCTCTCTCCCCGCAAGGTCTGTGCTGCGGCTGAGGAGGAGGCTGCAGCCAGTTCCTTCTGCTTGCTGAGAGGTGAGGAAGCCGCGGCTTTGCACAGGAAGTGAAGCGCTGCTCGCCCGGGCAAGATTTGGGAACGAGGAGCAGGAGAAGGCATGCACGCACCCGCGGCTTGCTTTCTCAGCTCTGCCCAGCCCGCATGGCTCTGGCACAGCCCTCGCGGGATGAGCGGAGGGTCTGGCAGGGAGGCGCTCGCTGCCGGGAAGGAGGGCCTGCCTGTCAGCTTAGCCTGGGGCGCCCAGCACAGCGAGCGCCTCCCCGCCGGACCCTCTGCTCATCCCACCAGGGCCGCACCAGAGCCGTGCAGGCTGGGTAGAGCCGGGAAAGCGAGCCGTGGGTGCATGCATGCCTCCTCCCGCCTCTCGTTCCCAAATCGCACCCAGGCGAGCAGCGCTTCGCTTGCTGTGCAAAGCCACGGCTTCCTTACCTCTCAGCAAGCAGAAGGAACTGGCTGCAGCCTCCTCCTTCTCAGCCGCAGTGCAGACCTTGCGGGGGGAGAGAGAGGGGGGGGAGAGGGAAAGATCCTCTTGGGCGAGCGCCTTCCCTCGGAACGTGGCGACAGGAGTGACTGAAGCCAAGTGTCTCCTCAGGGCTCCGGTTGCAGGGAGGAGCCCTGACTGGCCACACATGGCTGCGCCAAACACTGTGGCGTTCTTCTAACGCTGTGGCAGAAGGGAGAAGGAAAAGGTCTCCCAAACCCCAAGATGTTGCCGCCCGCCCACCCGAGGATGCAAGGGGGGGAATTAAGTCACCCCCAAAAAGATGGCCTAGCCGTTTTTTGGGGGGTCAAAAAAAAAATATAAGGCCCGGCCTTATAATATGAGAAACACGGTATTTATACTAATTAAGAGTATATGAATTATTGATTATTGACCTTTGATTAATAACTAAATATTTAGTTGTAACTGATACTTAAAGAATAGAATTTAGATTTGATACAGTGTATCTAAAATAGAAAAATAATAACAAACAGCGCACATACCAAATTAAATACTAGATAGGAAAAATATTACTATTACACCCTACTACAGAAGGACCAAAGAACATAATTCTAACAGTATAATTGATGGTGGATTGGGGGTCCCTTCTACAGGTAGTAAAAATGGCAACGACAACTACAACAGTAAAAACAGGAAAGAAAGGAACAGCAATGCTATCCTCCCCATCAGGACAGGGGTCCTTGGATGCGATGTTAGTAGCAGAAAAGCCAGGCTCTGCTCTAACACTACAGACAGTAAAGATAATGTTATCCATGATGCAAGAGATGATAGAGAGGACCCAGAAATTGATAGCGAGGAACCATGAGGATTTGAAAATAGAAATGAAGAGTGAAATAGATAAGAGTCAAAAATAACTTACAGAAATTGGACAACGAAATTGGAACAATGTAAGAGGTGATGGCAAAGAATAAACAGAAGCTTACAACAATGGAGGCAAGAATGGATCTGGTGGGAAAGAATTAGCTGAATCAGAACAGAATTGGAAAGTATTATATTGTGAACTCTATTGGGTGGTTCATATGGAATTGGAGAAAGCGGCATTTTTCCTCAGATTTCAAAATGTCATTGAAGAGAGGAAGGAAGATTTACGATTAATAATGACAGATTTGATAGCAGCAGCTCTTCAGAAAAACAAACAAGAGGTTTGGAATGACATTGATGAAGTTTACAGGATGTATACACACTATGCACGTAGATATAAACTACCTTGGGAGGTCCATATTCGCTTTGCAAGAAAGCACGAGATCTGCTCTATGGAAAGACCAGACACGAGCCACTAATATATAAAGAACATGAAGTAGTGACTATGAAACAAATACCTAGGAGAGTCAGAGAGCAAAGAAGAAACTATCAGTTCTTATCATCTCAACTGATTCAGAATGGAATAGTATTTAGATGGCTTACGCCAGAGGGACTCTTAATATCTTGGCAGGACAAGAAATATAAGATTGACTTGCTGGACAAAGCGCAGGAATTTTGTGACCAATACTTAGGACCCGAAGAAGAGCAGGAAAATAGGGAAGAGCTAGATACCAGAAGTTGGGAAGAGAAAGAAACAGAACAGGAATTAGAACGACAGAACACTAGAGAAGAAGGCGACAACAGACCCAGAAGAGAACCAAGAACAAGAAATGAGACAAGAACCATTCTATACAAGCAGTAATATGGTTAAAGAAACCACCCTATTATTATCAATTAATATAAATGGCTTAAATTTACTGTCAAAAGGAAAGCAGACATTTGAAAAACTTAAGAAGCAAAATGCAGATATCATATGTAGGCAAGAAGTCCATATTCCAGAGAACCAGGTAGATCTTTTAAATTCCTCTAATTTGGGTAAAATGTATTGGGCTCTGACAAATCAGAAAAAAAGGGGCATTGTGGTACACATAAAAGATTGGTTGCACTCGAGGGAGGTATACAAGGACAAGGAAGGGAGAATGTAATTCATAGAAATTACTTTAAATCAGAAAAAGATTTTATTAGTGACAATAAATGCCCCAAATACAAATCAAAAAGACTTCTATTCCAAGCTTCATAAAGGATGGTAGAAATTGAACACCCAAATGTGTGTATAGTAGATTATAATGCAACCCCAAATAAAAAGACTAAAAAAACAGTAAAAAGATTTTTTTTAAAAAGGAAAACATTTCTGTCTACCTTCAATACAATGGTGACAGAATTGAATTTGAAAGGTGCTTGGAGAGAATTGAATCCTACTAAAAAACAACTCACTTTCTTTTCTAATCCTCACCACTTGTGGTCAAGAATAGATCTGATATGGATAGATTAATTAATGGAGAACATAGAAAAAATAGAGATTTTAGCAAACACATTGGCTGACCACAATCCGATTAAAATTAAATGGAGAGGAAAGAGGAGGATTGGAAGGTGGATTCTTAATAAAAATGTATTAAGGGATAAATAATATATTAATATGACAGAAAAAGAATTTAAAATATTTTTTGAAATCAATCAGAGAGAACACACAACCTTACAGAATTTATGGGATACAGGCAAAGGCCTATGTGTAAGGGGTTTAACTATTGTCTATGATATAAAAACAAACAAAGAAAGACTGGCGAGAGAAATTGAAAGACTTAAGCCCGTCACACAGCACCAACGGATGCTAAGAGGATGTAAAATGGAGAGAAATACTTGCCATCCGTTGGTTAACGCGATGCTTCCGTTCTGTACTCACTGTGTCCGTTTTTCATCCTCTCTATCCGTCCAGCATCCGTCTATTGACATTTCATCCGCTCAAAAAGTTTTGAGCTGCACAAAACTTTTTGAGCGGAAAATGTATCCAACGCGTCTGTTCTGCATCCGCTACGCATACAGGGAACATCCGTTAGACGTCCGTCATCATCCGTTACGCGTCCGCTATATCTGCTAGGCATCCGCTGCGCATCGTCGCAACTCGAATCCGTCCAGCGGAAAACCGGATACAGGGAGGAAGCGAAATGGACGCAGAACGGACACGCAGCGTTAGTAGCACGGACGTAGAAAGGATGAAAGCGGATGCAGCTTGCATACAAAGCATTAAAAAGGAAAAAACGTTCGTATAGTGGACGTATCTCGGATATTTAGGAAGTCTGCAGGATGTCTAGAGGATGCAAAAGGACACCTAGCGGAAAACCTATATTTCTTAAAAAGGGGGAGGAACTCACCTAGATCCCACTTTCAGTCCAGCAGCCCTGTGGTGCAGACCTCTTCAGCCTTCATCTGACTCTTCATCACCACAGCATCCAGTCATCTCCACCATGGATCATCACACACTCCTTTTGGTAGCCACGATCGTTCTATAACAGTGCGAGCCATCTACAGGCTCTTTCACCTGTTCTACGTGAAGAAAAGGAGGCGGCCAAGAAGTGTCTGGGTCCGAAGATGGATCGCCAGAAGAGCAGAGTACGGACTGTATAACAACTGATGGTGGAGCTGAGGAACGAAGATCCTTGTGCATTCCAGAACTTCATGAGGATGCCGCCAGCCATGTTTGACGAAGTTGTGGAGAATCTGAGAACCCAGGTTGACCAAGCAGAGCACCAACTTCCGGCCCAGCCTGGACCCTGGGCTGAAGGTGGCACTGACTTGCACCACACTGGCCTCTGGGACATGTACAGGAGAATGCAGTACGGCTGGAGGGTGCCACATAACACCATTAGCATTGTGGTCAGAGAAGTGGTGCAGGCCATCATCGAAGAAATACCTGGAGGAGCTCCTCCAGTGCCCCTCCACTAAAGAAGGCTGGAAGAAAGTTGCAGAGCAGTGGTATCAGAAGTGAAACTTCCCCCACACCGTTGGAGCCATAGATGGCAAGCACGTGGCCTGCAAAGCTCCAGCCAACTCAGGGTCCACTTATCACAACTACAAGGCTTCTTCAGCATCATCCTCTTCACCATGGTCGATGCTGACTACAAGTTCATGTACATTGATGCTTCAGGCAATGGGTCATCTTCAGATGCCCACATATACAACGCCAGTGACCCCAAGGAGGGGTTGGAACGCAACCTCATCATGGGCTTCCAGATCGACCCCCTGCCCAACGACACACAAGATGTGCCCTACTTCTTCGTGGGGGAATGACGCCTTCTCCCTCAGAACCTACCTCATGAAGCCGCTACACTTCCAGATGCCTCACCTGTGAAGAGAGGATCTTCAACTACAGGCTGTCCAGGGCAAGGCGGGTGGTGGAGAACGCCTTTGGCATCCTGGCCAACAGGTTCCAGGAACTTCTCACCAAACATCCAGCATCGCCCACAGACCGTGAGGAACATCGTGGAAGCTTGCTGCATCCTGCACAATCTCATGCGCACCCGCTACCCAGTGTTGCAGAACAGGCTCGTGGACCTCCAACAAGGCAATGGGGACATGGAGCCTGGGGAATGGAGGCAAGGGCAAAACCTGATAGACACTGTGGATGTGGATGAAGCCCCAACAGAGCTTCACGTGAAGGGAAGAAGCAGCGCAACCTCCTGAAACAATGGTGCAACTCCCCAGCTGGAGCAGTAGAGTGGGAAGACAGGATGGTAGATGCTTAATGGATGCTTCCTTCAGCCTGTCTCATCACACTGATGAGATTGTGCCATGTATGTTGAGTGGCTTACAATGAACAGGGCATTCAATAAAGAGTTGTGTTTATGTTGAAATGTGTGGATCAATGATTACATTGTTATTGATAATAAAGGGCCAAAGGTGTGGCACCTGGAGGGTGGACCATACAGTCCCACTATGCTTGCACTGGAGGTTTATCTATCCCACAGTTATTACCCATCCCCACAGGTATCCTAACCATCACAGCTATTACCCATCCCACAGGTATCCTAACCCATCCCACAGCTATTACCCATCCCACAGGTATCCTAACCCATCCCACAGCTATTACCCATCCAACAGGTATGCCTGCCCATCCCACTGCTATCTTAACCATCCACAAACATGCAAAGGCTTAACCATTTCTACAAGTTTCCACCAAGACTTTATTGACTAAAAGAACTGAAGCAAATGTGTGAAGCAAGATAATTTTTATTAATAACAAATTGTAAAAGCAAAATGACCCAAGTGTCCAAGCAAAGATAAAGTCATCAGGTAGCAACCCAGTCTCTGGCACTCTCTCAGTCACTCTGAGGCGTGCCCATAGTCTCAGGGGTGAAGGGTCCAGGTGCTGTGGATATGGCTGCTGTTGGAGTGCTGGTCTGAGGCGCCATAGGGGTGTGTGGAGGAAGCTCTCAGAGAGCTGGTTCAGTCCCGTGATGTTGAGAGCCCGTTCCTCCATGAAATGGGGTGTCAGTCCCAAGACCGATGACAGATGTTCTGAGGCCGGGCTTGGCTGTGGGGTGGAGGAAGGAGGAGTGTAATGGGGATGTCTGGTCTGCAGGTGAGCGAGGTGAGGTGTGGGTGGCATCTGTGGCGTGGGTGGCATTTGTGGCGTACGATGAACCTGTGCCTGGACTGGGAAGGGCTGCCTGTGCGCTGGAGCTCCTGGTAACCGTAGCCTTGGTAGGTGAGGGCCTGTGGAAAGCCTTGGAAGGGCAGTGACATCACCTGGGGTGGAGGAGCAGACCTGGACTGGGTGGGAGCAGGTTCAGCTGGGTCTGGTGGGTTGTGAAGAAGACCGGTTATCCTGTCTTTGATCACCTGGTACTGTGATTTGGACATGGTCATGAGGGCCTGGTTGACATAGGTGAGGAAGGGCTTTCGGTTTGAGGATGGTATGTCGGTGTGTACCAGCTGAGAGAGGTGATCTATGCTGCTTCTGATGGTGTCCCTGATCTCCAGCAGGACAGTGTGGCTCTGCCCTCCGGTCTGGCTCTCTGCCTGCTTTCTGTGGAGGTGGAGCTGGGGGTGGATGTGAGTTGGTCTCTGGTGGAAGTGCCCTCTCCTTGCTCCCACTGCGTCAGGGGGTCCTCCACGCACTCCGCCACGGGAGTGAAGCTGTTGGGGGAGGTCTCCGTTGTGGCACGCTCCACAGATACCTGCCTGGAACACAGGAGCTGACTCTTGGCCAGAAGAGAGGACTGGCTCTCTGTGGGCTGCCTGAAGAGAGAGGGTTGTCAGAGGGGCTGCTCCTCGGTGGTGGATCTCACCCTCCAAGAATCTGCACTTGGTCATCACCTAGGTCTCTGGTCCGTCAGCTTGACTGTGTCCTGGCCAGATTTCTTGGGGTGCAGCTTCCCGTACCAGGTGTGCATGTGCTTCCACCAGCCCAGGAGCACCTCCGAAGTGTAGCCCAGGCTCTCTGCCTTCTCTCTCCAAGCAGCCTGCTTACTTTTGGTGTCTCGATAGAGCCTGTGTCCCTTCCGCCAGAGGTACTCGTTCTCCCTAGCCATTCCAGCACCTCATCCTCATGTTTCTCTTCGATGGAGTACTGCCTCCTCTCCCTATCGTGCGATTGCCTCTTCCTCCTCTGGTAGGGCCATCTGGGCCCTCATCAGAGGGGCTTCAAGGTTGTAGGGCTGCTCCACCACACACACCACCACCAGCAGCAGCAACAACAGTAGCAGCAAAAGCAGGACCAGCAGCACCAGGAGCACCAGCAGCAGAGTAAGCACCAGCAGCACCAGCAGGACCAGGAGCACCAGCAGCACACAGCAGGACCAGGAGCACCAGCAGGACCAGGAGCAGCACCAGCAGAGTAAGCACCAGCAGAAGCACCAGCAGAAGCACCAGCACCAGGAGCAGCACCAGCAGAGTAAGCACCAGCACCAGGAGCAGCGCCAGCAGAGTAAGCACCAGCAGAAGCACCAGCACCAGGAGCAGCGCCAGCAGAAGCTCCAGCACCAGAAGAGTCAGCCCGAGCAGCAGAAGCAGAATCAGGGCCATGAGCCAGAGTCTTTTTCCCCATAGTTGTTGGCTGGCTGGAGCTGTGTCTGGCAGCAGGTCTTTCCTCTGAATGGTGACCTGCTTGCGAGCTGCATCCTTTTATATCCGCGGGGCTGATGCAATGCATCCTCCCTACATGCGCAATGAACGCTTTGCATCCGCTAGGCATCCACTAGGCTTCCGCTCTGCATCCGCTTCATCCGCTAGGCATCCATTCCTTCCATTGCATGTCCGCTTTGCTGTGCTCCCCCGGAAGCCCTGCAGATGTGCCATCCACTTCCATCCGCTAGGCTTCCGTGGAGCATCTGCTTTACATCCTGGCTACATCCTCCCCCGTCCGTTCCTTTCCGTTGTTGTCCGCGCTGCTATGCAAATTCGGGGCACTTTTGAGAGCGGATAACAACGGATGGAACATTTTCTCGTCCACTGTGTCCTTTTTACATCCGTTTTGCATCCGTTGGCCTATTCGACAGGTCCCTTAGAAACAATCAGACAGAAAGATCTGTGTAATGGAAATATTAAAAGAGAAATTGATCTGGTGAAGCACAAAATAAATCTGAGTGTACAGGAGGACCTGGCCAGGAAAATGAAACTGGCAAAGCAAAATTACTTTGAAAACCCGAATAAGCCAGGGAGATGGTTCGCTCACAAATTAAAAAAAGAACAGGAAAAAAGAATGATAGTAGCTCCGAGATCAAAAAGGAAAAATATGTTCCCAGATGCATGAAAAGAAGGAAATTGCTCAAAAATCCTTCACAAATTTATAAATGCAGGAAGAAACTGATGATACTAAGCTGGCAGGAAGATGATACTAAGCTGGTAGGAATAGCTAACACCCAAGAAGACAGGCTCAAGATCCAGATGCATCTTGACAGACTAGAACACTGGGCCATATCTAATAAAATGAAATTCAATATAGAGAAAAGTAAAGTCCGACACCTAGGCAAGAAAAACCATACAGACTGAGTGAAACCAGGCTCAATAGCAGTAACTATGAGAGGGATCTTGGAATCTTAGTGAACAACCAGCTAAATATGAGCCAGCAGTGTGCAGCCACTGCCAAAAAAACTAGTCTAGCTAATGCAATGTATTAAACAGAGCGATACAGTCAAGATCAAGGGAAGTACTAATACCATTCTATTAAAGCCTAGGTAAGACCACGCCTAGAGTACTGCATCCAGGTTTAGTTACCACATTATAAAAAAGATGTTGAAACTCTAGAAAAAGTACAGAGAAGAGCAACCAGGATGATTAGGGGACTGGAGGGTAAAATATATAATGAATGGTTGCAGGAACCAGGCTTGGCTACTCTAGTAAAGAGAACAATCAGGGAGACATGATAGAGGCCTTCCAATATTTGAGGGGCTGCTACAGGGAGGAAGGGGTTAAGCTATTTTCTAAAGCTCCTGTAGGCTAGACAAGGAATAATGGATGGAAACTGAACAAGGAGGGATTTAACCTGGAAACAAGGAGAAACTTTTTAACAGTGAGAATAATCAACCAATGGAACAGCTTGCCCTCGGAAGTTGTGGGAACGCCATCAGTTGAGACTTTCAAGAAGAGATTGGACTGCCATTTGTCAGAAATGGTGTAGGGTCTCCCGCTTGGGAGGGGGGTTGAACTAGATGTCCTACAAGGTCCCTTCCAACTCTGATTATTTGTAATCTGTATCTGTAAGAAATGTATAAACCCCATTTTTCTGGGAAAAATCTACCAGAAATAATGGATGAAGAAAAAGACATTTTAAATGATAAAATTTCTATAAAAGAAATTAGAGATGCAATTGGGAAATAGAAAACGAATAAGACCTCTGACTCAGATGGAATGCTATCAGAGTTTTATCAAGAATTCGAGGAAATACTGGAGGAACTAATGGCAGATCTGTACAATGAAGCCCTTGAATGCACTTAAACCCCTGTCCCACTGCGCCAACAGATGCAAAGAGGATGTAAAACGTTAAAAAACGTTGGAAAATGCTATGCATCCGTTGTGTACTCATTGCATACGTGTTTCATACGCTCTATCCTTTGAGCATCCGTCCACTGCGATTTCATCCGCTCAAGAAGTTTTGAGCTGCACAAAACTTTGTGAACGGATAAACTTTCCGCTGTGTACGATGTAAATCGTGACATACGAGCAACAAACGCTCCATGTCCGTTTATCATCCGTTAAACGTCCACTGTATCCTCTCTGCATCCTCTGGGCATCCCCTCAACTCACATCTGCTGCAGCTGAAAATGGAAAGAGGGACGAAACAAAAGGTACACGGAACATCTACACAGCGTTAGTAGCACAGAAATAGAAAGGATGAGCAGTGAACGGTTTGCATCCTATATACATCCTCTAGGCTTCCTATGAACATCCGTTTAGCATCCCCACTACATACTACCCACGTCCGTTCTTTTCCTTCCTTTTCCGTTCTGCAAATTTTTGCCACTTTTTGGAGCGGATGACAACGGATGGAGCACCCCCAAAATTTTGCTCGTCTGCTGTGTCCTTTTTGCATACGTTTTGCATCCGTCGGCCAGTGGGACCTAGCCTTAAAATACCTAAATCATGGACAGAAGCATATATAATGCTCATTCACAAAGAATAGACAGACCCACAACAAATATGCAACTATAGGCCAATTTCCCTCTTAAATGTGGCTTATAAGATTCTAGCAATGATAATGTCTGAGAGTCTAAAAAGGATACTACGTAGAATCATCCATCTTTCTTCCGCATAGACAGATGAAGACCAATACAAGGATAATTTTGGACGTTTTAGAATTTTATGAAATGTGCCCGAATAGATTGATAGCATTGATGTTCCTAGATGTCCAAAAAGCCTTTGATAATTTGAATTGGAGATTTCTTATTAATCAACTGATTCGCATGAAATTTGGCGAAAACTTTCTGGGACTTATCCAAACAATGTATAAGACACAAACAGCAAAAATAATAATGAATGGAGAAATTATGGACAGTTTAGAGATAAGTAAGGGAGTGAGGCAAGGATGTCCTCTGGCCCCATTGTTATACATATTAACAGAAGAGGTATTATTGAGAAAAGTACGACAGAACTGAGATATCAAAGGATTAAATATTAAAAAAGAGGAGTATAAACTCCAAGCCTTCGTCGACAATATGGCATTTAAAATGGAAGACCCAAAAGAAACAAGCACTATACTAATGAATGAAATAGAAGAATTTGGAAAGGTGGCGGGGCTGAAAATTAATAGAGAAAAAACCAAATTAATAATGAAAAACTGCACACAAAAAAAACAGAATAAAGAATTGGCAAACAAAGCAGGTTTGCAGGTAGTAAATAAAGTGAGATATCTCAGGATCTGGATGATAGCTAAGTGTGCCTCAGTCAAAAAGGATAATTATGATAAATTGATTACCCAAATATTAGAAGATCTAGATAATTGGGCCAAGATACAACTGTTTTTGTTGGGGCAGATTGCAATAATAAAAATGAATGTCTTACCAAAGTTGCTATTTCTGTTCTAGACGGTGCCAGTGAAGTTGGGGGGGAAATTGTTTGAAGATTTAAACAAACAAATTTCAAAATTTATTTGGCAGAAGAGAAAAGCCAGGATAAAATACAAATTATTACAAGATACTAGAAAGAAAGGAGGTTTTGGTCTCCCAGAGTTTGAATTACACTATCAGGCAGCAAGGGCCATATGGCTGAAAGATTGGATCAATTTGACAAATAGGATACTAACGTTAGAGGGTTTTGCCTTACAACTTGGCTGGCATGTGTTTATTTGGGACGGGAAGAGTAAATATCACTCGTACTTTCAAAGACATTGGGTGAGAGATGCCTTGCTAAACACATGGGGAAAAAATAAAAAGGAACCATTATGTAAAGATGCCATTATGGTTATCAACAATAGAAGCAGTAATATATCCCAATGTTCTGAATTGTACCAAAGTGATAAAATATAGATATTTACTAAATGAAAAAGGGGAATTAAAAACTAGGAACCGATTACAACTTCAGGGAATTGAGATAGGATGGTGGCCCTATCTGCAAGTGCAAGCACATTATAATAAAGATAAAGAACGATTTGGCTTCTACACAACCCAGCAAGAATTAAATAAAATATGGCATGGGGAAGAAAAAAAAAGATCGGTAAAACTTACAACTATCTATTAGATCAGGGGCAGTCAACCTTTTTATACTTACCGGCCACTTTTGTATCTCCGTTAGTAGTAAAATTTTCTAACTGCCCACTGGTTCCACAGTAATGGTAGGGGAAGTAACTTTTCTTTATAAAATTTATAAAGCAGAGTTACAGCAACTTAAAGCACATAATAGTAATTACTTACCAAATACTTTATTTTGGACTTTTGCTAAGTTTGGCAGAATATATCTTCATAAAACAATTTACTATAGTTAAATCTATCTTTTTATTTATACTTTGCATACATAAAAACATGAAGTCTGATTAAACTACATTTAATTAATTAAATTATTAATGAGATCCCTGAGGCTGATGCTGCAAAACTAAATACTGGATATCTGGCTCAATTTTTATAAGGAACAAACGAAGGTCTCTTCTTTTGGAAATGTTCCAGCAGTTTCTTTCTTTGGTCATAATAAGATTAACAGCACTAAAGCTTGATTCCACAAGATACGAGGTAGGGAAAGGTATCATAAACTGAATATCATTTTCCACATATTTGGATATAAGACAGGCATTTTTTTATTTTGCCATAGGTTTTCATATCCACCACTATCGAATTTATGTTTACTTTCTTCATTATATCTAATTTCTAACAGTTCTTCTTGGCAAGTTTTATCAGCCTCTTCAATATTTGTGGTAAAAGGATTTTTCATCCAGTCATACACCTTCAATTTCAAAATATCTTCAAATCGTTTTTCATGTCCAATTTAATTTCGTTGAAGTGACTACTGAATCTGTCAATATCCTCTGGAGTTACATCATCTTTTATAGATGATAATTCAGGAAACTGATGAAATTCTCTCTTCAATAGGTTATAATGAAGTAGTTCAAGTTTGTCAATAAATAATGACAAAATATTTTGGCAACCTATAAGAGTTTTATTAGCTCCTTAAAGCTGCAAATTGACATCATTAAATCTCTTGAAAATATCTGCCAAATAAAAGACATTATTCTTTACTGGTTTTAACTGTTGACACAGATTGGTCTCATTATTACTTTCAAAAAATTGTATGACACTATCATATAATGCTATAAAATGAGCCAAAGACAGCCACTAAAGTTCTGTGTGCAAAAGTAATGTAATAAAATCTGCATTATTGTCCTGGCAAAGCTGTCAAAACATTCTATCATTTTTTGCATTGGATTTGATCTTGTTTACTGCTTGAATTATTACAATTAATGATGAATGGAGACTTAAAACATTTGGCACTTCTTCCTTCAAATAAGCAACAAATCCACGATAGCAGCCTACCATTGATGGTGCTCCATCAGTTGCACATGCAACAATATTGTTGCAACAATATTATTCAAAGGAATATTATTTTTTGTAAAGTATGATTTCACAGTATTAAATATTGATAATCTTCTTGTATCTGTAATGAGATTTATTGCAAATAGCATTTCTTCTCAAAATGTATTGTTTTCATCAAAATAATGTACATATGCCATCAATAAAGCATTATTATCTGCAATGGTAGACTTGTCCAATTGCATGGAAAATGAAGAGTTTTGAAGGATACTTATAAGTTTTTTTTCAACATTAACTGCCATTTCTTCAATTCGTCACTTTACTATGCTATCGCTTAGGGGTAACGTTTTTAAAATTTCAGGTACACCCTCATGCATTATTGTTGAGATAAATTCTTTTATAAAGGGTATTATTACAGTTTCTCCAATATTATAACTTTTAACACTTTTTGCAATTAATTGTGAAATTCAACAAACGGCAATTAATCCATCTTCGTTTGCTGCACATTGTTTCTTAAGTGATGCAACAATTGTTGAACGATTTTGAAATTTTTTATATATTTCCTCAAAATATTCAATGGGCTTGTCCTTATCATTTAGATGCTTTGTAGAAAGATGTTCTCGCAATCAACTTGGCTTCATTGCCTCATTGGATAATGTTTTATGACACAATAAACACATTGGATGTTGTTTATTTACAACAGATTCTATGAAACCCATCTTCAGATACTCTGGCAAATACACCCAAGAGTATTTCTTTTTTTTGAGACATGGGCCCACAATATTTCACAATATTTTGTTTGAAGCTGTAGGCACATACTCACTCTCACAATCTAACTACGCACTGACCAGTGTGACCGCAAACAAAAGAGCCTGCGCCGTGTATTGTTGTCGCATATCATGGATTGGATTTGGGGGGGGCAGCTACCAGCTCTGCTTGTCTGTTACAGCTGGGTGGTGTGGGGGACGATGCACAAGCTAGACTCTTGTTTGCAAACAAGACTCTTGTTTGCAGTCGCACTATAGCACCATTTAGTTTCACTTATGTAACGTGAACGAAACTTACGCGCGGGAGATACAAATAGTATATTTTCAGAAATTTAAATTGTCACAGGGAATTTTATGAAAACCTAATGAAAATGTTTTTAAATAATGTTGTGAATTTTTTTTTAAAGTCAATTAAATTAAAAAAAAGGAAAGTGCTTCAGTATTGGAAAAACCCTTACTGCCCACCATGAAAGCTGAAACACCCACTAGTGGGTAATAGGGACCAGGTTGACTACTACTGTATTAGATTATAAAATGAAGGAGGAAACCGTCAAAAAATGCATAATAATTTGGGCTAAAAATCTGGGCCACACTTAGACCAGAGGGAACATATTTGGCAGACAAACTATAGAGTAACAATGTTGGTCTCTTACAAAGAGAACTTTGTAAAAATTAGAATATGGATAGAGGAAATACCAAAACAGAGAGTAAAATTCAAACTGGAATTTTTTTTATTAGGCATGTTAGAACCAAATATGAACAGGAAGCACCAATATTTAATTCTTCATATTATAATGGCAGCTTGAATAAGTTTTGCTCAAAATTGGAAAACGGCTATGACTCCTTCAGAAAATATGGTAATCAATAATGTACATTAATGTGCTGAGATGGATAGACTAAGTTGTTCAAAGATAACCAAGACAGTGAATATTACAAAATATGAGATATCTGGTATGACTGGATAAAGAAAAAGTGATATCTGATGATCTGGTAACATTTTGGAAAAATAAGGGTGACACATAAATAAATGTAAATAAACTATATATATGCATATATAGAGTTTAAAATGATGAAGTAGTTATTATAACAATGTATATAACACACTATCAGAAAAAAAGTACAAGTGTATCCACTGCTTAAACAACGCTGTAAAATGTAAATATGTTTTCAATTTCATAAGCATTGAATAAATAAATTTATTTTAAAGAAGTTTACACATTTATTCTGGACAATTTTTTTGTGAAATATACCATGTTTCTCCAACAATATGCCCCACCAATAGGAAGACCCAGCATGTTTTTAGGCATAAAATGAAATTAAGCCCCTCCCCCAAATTTAGGACTATTTTAAAACATGCAAAATTGGGGGGGGGAACGGGGGGAACTTGCCGTTAGGAGTGCCCCGCAGGCAGTTACACCTCGTCACCAGCCACACCTAATGGCCAATCGTGGTGGAGTGCAGAGAGCTCCCTACCCCTGCCAAGCACCTTTGCTGCAGATCCGGGCCAGCGGGCGGGAACCATGGAAGTTACAAAGGCAGCTCTCCCACCAAGAAGCAGCTGAAAAGTTTCCATGGTTCCCACCTCTGCTGCCGCTGTTGTTGGAGACAGAGCTGATGAGAGAGGGACAGCTGTAGCTAGGCCTGGCGCTCCTGGAATGCAGGAACGGGCTGCGCACCAGGACTTTTGGAAACTTGCAACGCCCGAGGCTGGAGCACCATGGGTAGCAGCAGCAGAGATGCTCACTTGGCTCTTCTCACGCCCACCCAGCCACTCGGGATTAAACCAAAACACAGTGCACAGCGCTCCCAGATACCTCAAAATGTTTTTTCCTGTTCTTGCAAGGACGGGGACATGGGGAAAAGTGGGAGCGACTCAGATGCTGTTGTTAGAGATGGTGCTGGCGGGAATCGTGGAAGCTACAGAGGCCCGAGAAGCGGCTGAAACACTGCCAGCGGACATCCACGCTGCCTGCCCGCTGACCTGGGTCTGCAGCAAAGGCGCTTGGCGGGGGTAGTGAGCCCTCCACGCTCCGCCATGATCAACTGTTAAGAGTAGCTGGTGGTGAGGTGTGGTTGCCCGCAGGGTGCTAATGGCAAGTTCCCCCCACCGAGGGGGGGGAAAAAGAAATTAATTCACCCCCTAAAAGACATCCTAGCCATTTTTCGGGGCTCAAAAAAGTAAGACCCGGCCTTATTATATGAGAAACACGGAAATACTTTATTTTTTATACATTTTTGGTTTTCTTAACTTTGTAAGCTACCCAGTCGCATATGTGAGATAGGCTGATTGGAGAATCCACACACAGGACATACCAAAGCTGGCTGTCCCTAGGGCCGGAAGCAGTCTGGTCCTGTGACCTCCCATCTGTTTGCACTTTTTGGAGCACCCTTCAGCCGAGGTGAAGGTGTCCAGTTTGTAGTGCTGCACAAAGGGAGACAGGGAGGACCACATCACTGCCCTGCAGATGTCCTCAATATAGGCCTGCATTGCCCATTCAGCTGAGGTAGCTGCACTTCTTGTTGAATGGGTGGTTACTCGTCTGAGTACGGGAAGAGCCTGAGTCTCGTAGGCCTTGGCTATACACACCCTTATCCGTGTATACATACCCTTATCAGCCTATGGTTGATGATGTGACTTTGGTACCCATAGAAGATGCTTGAAACAGGCTTCTTTTCTATGATGAGATGATGTTCTCTTGATGTATCTGCGGAGCACCCTCCAGAGTGTGCCACCTGTGTTCCAGGTCTTGGGATGGAACAGAACACAAGTCCAGCAGCACAACTTCCTGGGCCTTATGGAACCAGGAGTTTACTTTAGGGACAAAGGAGGGTTCCAGCTATAGACCCACCCTGTTCATGTGAAAAATGCAAAGGTCCTCTCTGACAGAGAGAGCTGCCAGTTCCAATATTTGCCTGGCCGAGGTGATGGCCACTAAGAAGGCGACTTCAAATGTCAGATAACACAGACTAGTAGTCTGAAGTGGCTCGAAAGGTGCCAAGGTGAAGGCCTGTAAAACTTTGGATAGGTCCCAGGTGGGATACCTGTGAACCACACGTGGTTTTAATTAACTACACTGCTGATGAATGTACACGCCACAGGATGGTAAGCGAGGGAGTCCAAATCTCCATAAGTTAACATTATGGACAAGGCCACTTGTCTGCGAATAGTGCAAGGGAATAACCCCTTGTCTAAACCCTCTTGTAAGAAGTCCAGGATCTGTGGGATAGATACTACAATGAGGTCTATGCCCTTTCTAGCACACCACTTGCAAAATGCCTTCCAGGTAGAGTCGTAAATTCTATTAGTGGAAGGTCTCCTGGAAGCCTGGATTGTCTGTATCACCCGTCTTGAGAAATTGTCCTTCCTCAGGAATTTCCTCTCAAGTTCCAGACACTGAGGCTCCGGATGTTCCAAGACCCCCGGCTGAGGGAGATCCTTCCCTGAGGAATTCATAAAGGATGGGATACTGACAGGTTCAGCAGGTTTGCCTACCATGGCTGTCTAGGCCAATGGGGAGCGAGTAGCAGGAGTTCTGCTCTTTCTAGTAGGTCCTTCTGGATCAACCCCAGAATGAGGGGAAGAGGAGGGAAGGCATATAATAGACTCTTGGGCCATGGGCTGTGAAGGGCACTGACCCCTTCTGCTCCCGATGTTGGAAATCTGGAGAAAATTCTGGGCAGTTGCGAGTTTGCCGGTGTAGCAAACAAGTTGAGCACAGGACGGCTGACTCTCTGGGCTGAATCTCTAGGAAGAGGTCCGGGTGCAGGCACCACTCGGAGTGGTCCACCTCGGGCCTGCTCAGGTAATCTACCTGTACATTTGTTGCTCCCAAGATGTGCTCCACCTTGATGGATAGCATGTGAAGTTCTGCCCAGAGTCCCAGTTGTTCCGCTTCACGCATGAGGGATCTGGAGTGGGTACCCCCTTATCGGTTGACGTGAGCTTTGGCAGCCACGTATATGTTGTCCTGATATGATGCTGGCATAGTGCCAGATGGATTGTTTCGGGCTCCAGCCAGTTTATATTGTTTTTCAGGTCCACCTGGGACCACTGTCATTGTGTCAACTGGGACTGGAGACTCCAGCTGAAGAGGCTGGCATCTGAGGCCATGGTCAGGCGGCTGGGCTCCTTGAACAGGGTTCCCTTGATCATAGCTGGGGAAACCTACCATCTGAGGGACCTGTGTTTCTCCAATGACACCCGAACCCTGATATTGGAAGTCCTACCTCTAGAATGGTTACAGAAACTATTGCAGGGTTCTGGAGTATAGCCAAGCCTAAGGAACTATAGCTATGTATGATACCATTTTCCCAGGAGTTGCAAAAGCACCACCAAGGGAACAGTTTGTTCCGCTCAGATCTGGTTTACCAAGGACTTGATGCTGTCCTGGCGCTCCTGGGACAGATAAACCTTGCAGCCTGGTGTCTATCAACAGGCCCAGGTGTAACAGGTGGGTAGATGGTTCTAGGTGACTTTTTTGAAAATTGATAGACAACCCATGCTCCTGAAGAACATGGATTGTTGTCTCTAGATCTTTTTTGTGCCTGGTGGTAAGAGCTGGACTGAATGAGGATGTTGTGTAGGTAGCACTCGCCATGCATCGGAATTGATCTGAGTGCATGGCCTGTGCTGCCAGCACTTTTGTGAAGTTTCTGAGGATGAGATGACAAGCCAAATGGCAGGGCTTTGTACTGAAAATGGTGCCCTGCGTAGCAGAAACTGAGGCACCTAAGATGGAAGGGAAGGATGGGAATGTGGAGGTAAGCCTCCGTCAGATTGATGGACCTCAGGAGGTCGCCCCTTCTGATACTCTCCAGGATTGTTTGCAGAGATTGCATTTTGAATCTCTTGTACATCAGGTGGATATTCAATTTCTTGAGGTTCAGATTTGTTCTCCACCCCACACCCCTTGAGGTCATTGGGACTATATGCAAGTTGGAGTAAAATATGTGCCCTCTTTGGTCCTCCGGCACCAGCTAAATGGCCTGGATGTCCAACAGGTTTTGGATTGTCTTGTTCATAAGCCCCTCTTGATGAGGTTTTGGGGGGTGGGGCAACAGGTGAAGTGTCTCAGAGGTATGGAGAGGAATTCTAGAGTGAGGCCAAATCATACTGTATTCAGGACCCAAGAATCGGTGGCGATGTGCTCCCATCGATTCACAAATAGGGCCAGACAGTCGCCAATGAGAGGAGGGTCCTGACAGTCACTTGGAGCGGTGAAAGGGACAGCCTCCTGAGCCACAAAATGGCCACTTGGACTGGAATTGTTGTCTAGGCCTGTCTCTGAAATCTGATCTGTCTGATGGATGGTCAGATCTAGAGGGGTAGAATTGTTGGAACTGATTAAAGTCCAGCCCAGCATCTGCCAGCCAAAAGGACTGCCTGAGGGCATAAGAGGCCCGCCTATCTGAATGCCTGGTCAGGGGAAACAAGACCTTGCCCTTTTCTTTGTTCTCAACAAGGAAGGGGTTCAAGGCGTCACCAAATAGTAAGTTTCCCTTATAGGGAGTGGAGGTGAGTCTCCACTTTGTTCTAGCATCTGCTTGCCATTGGCAAAGCCATAACAAATGGCGAGATGTAATGTTGGAGGTGAGGGCCCTGAAGGAAAAAGGGCTGCATGTAAGGATGAATCAGCCGTGAATTCAGCGGCTGCCACCAGCTTATTAATATCATGGTCCATCCGAATTTCCTCTGGGGGAACTCTCACCTGCAACTGGCAAAGCCAGAGTAAGGAGGTTCTGGCGAAGAAGGAAGTGGCTGTAGCCACCTTAACTGCCCATGTATTGGCCTGATGGATTCTGTGGAAATTTAGTTCTGCTTTCCTATCTTCAGCTTTCAATGTCTCCACTATGTCCCCCAACATGGCAGAGGAAGAGACAAGGGAGGCCAACAGCTCATCTACTGTAGGCAGCTCGAGTGCCTCAGAGAGGAGGTGAGCCATATTAAATAATTTTTTATTGTTTCCCCCCGGGGTGGAAAAGATACCTGGCTGTACCCATTGTCTCTGGACAACATTGAGGAACAGCTTAGGTTAGGGCAAGGAATGTCCTGCTGCATGATAGTGGGTTCAGAGGACACCATATTATTTGGGCCCTAGTTATCCAATGGCTCTGCTGGAGTGCAAGGCTCTGAGGCTATCTGGGCTGTGGTTCTGGCTTTGTGAAGCAAATATTTAAACAGCACAGGACTGAATCAGCCAGTGAATGGAGGGAGGAGTCAGGAGACAAGTCCTTGTCCTCTGAAAACCCCTGATCCCTCTGGTCCTCCTCCTCTAGCACTGATGTCCTGCTCCTAGAGGAATGGGCAGGTGATACTGACCCCTGAGGTGCCTCCCTAGGGAAATTATAAGGATGGATGGCCTGCATTGGAGGCTCAGAAGCCAAGGAAGGAGGATGGCTCCTCATCTGCAGGGTGGAGGTCACACCATGCGAGATAGCTTGTGAGATCAGCGCCTTAATTTCCTCAGATAGTTCAGCCTTTCTTTCTGCTCTGGAGATCTATTTCTCCAGGGCTTTTTGTTTCCTGTTGGCATCCTTTTCCTCAGCACTGGATGACCTCCTTGAAAAAATGTCCTTTGCTCTAATTTTATCTCCTGCATCCTTGCTAGCAGATCTAGCCTTTCTGGAGCCATGCTTAGATGATTTGTTGGAGGTTGAGGAATGTTGAAGTTCCAAGCTATTTGCTGACTGTTCAGCCATCTTGACAGCTTTAGGAACTGATTAAGACTGCCCTGGGAGGGGACTTCCAGTTTGCAGGGCTTCAGCGGCAGGCAGGAATCCGCGATCGTGCGCAGTTTCTGCCTGGGTGCGCCGCTGGAGCGCACTGAGCCAGCTGGCTTCAGGGCTAAGCCACCCCATAGAGGTTGGTGAAGACAGGGGAGATTCCAGCAGGATCGAAGAAAGACGCTGCTTTCCTCCCCAGCTGGCTAAACTCCCTTTCCCGAAGGCGGTAGAGCGGTGGTCAGAAATGGCTACCTCAATAGAGAAGCCCTCATCCAGATAAAGAGATGTCAGGAGGAAGAAAGTGCTGAGTGAAAGTTTGGCTGACCGGGATAAGAAACCAAAAATTAAGGCATCCCGGAACTCAAATTTAAAAAAGGATACATTTGCTACCCAAAGAAGATTTCGAAAACAGTGAGAATGAAAGTGAAAAAGGGAAAAAAAACTTTTCCCACTCTCCTTCCTTACGTTGACAGCGAACAGAGATGAATGAGAAATCAGAAAAAATCTGCTTTGGCACATCACAGGTATATTTAAGGTGGAACAATTTAATGCCAAGGGGATAAAAAGATTTCCTGAATATAAAGAGGAAAGAAGGAATTTTTTTTTTTTTTGCGTAAAGTGGGTAAAGGGAAGGAAAGAGAATTAAGAACAGGATTTGGAAGAAGGAGATAGCCTGAACTAAAGAATCTAAAGTTAACTCTAAAAATCACATTTAACTGGAACTTTGTAACTAAACACTAACCCAGGAAGAAAAAAGTAAAAAAAGAAAGGTGTCAAAAGAAACAAAGCTTGATAACAAGCAATCAATTTAGATTGCTTTGCTGACCTGGGACTTTTGAAACTTATATTTGAGGGATTAAAAACACTTGGGTGGTTGTTTAAACAGAAAAAAAAAACTGCCTACAATGGCATCACTTGTTGTGATGAACTGAAAATAGAATTTAAAAAAACTTTAAAAGAGGAGGAACAAGAAGGGAGAGGGGCTCTCTTGGTTCCATTTTTCAAATTCTTTAGAAATGTGCGATCTCTAACCTATGAGAAATTCCAGAAAAGACTAACAACAAGTAAAATTGCGGACAAAAGAAAAAGCCATTTTAAATGAACAAGTAAACGTCTACTTTGGGTGAAGAAAGGGAGAAGAGGGGAAAGAGATGGATGAATTTGAGCCTAAAAAAAACAACCAAAAAAGGAAAACTAGGCTTGAAAAGTGGATACTAATGCTGAGAAAGCAAAGAAAAACAGGAATACAGAAAAGGGAAATCGAGGAGGAGAGACAAGGGGTTAAAAAGGGCAGAGAGACAGAAGAAAGGAGGAGGAAAGGGAATGAGACAGCTATTAAGGTTGTGAAGCAAGATGTAAAAAAAACCGGACTTATTTAGAGATAATGGGTAAAAATTTTAATTGAAAAAAGTGATTCTGCAAAAGTAGATCAGATGATGTATTGTTCTTATTTGTATTAAAATAATGTTAGAAAATTGGAAACAATGTAGATTTAGTGAAACATTTGTGAAATAAAATAAATGCAATGAATTAAATGAGCTAATTAATTGAGATAAGGAATGGGAAGCATTTTAATGACATTTAATGTTTTAAAATGCAAGTTGAAATTGGGGGGGAGTAATTATGGAAGTTTTATAAGTGTTCCCATAGAAAGCATGATAACCTGTACTGTGAATAAGTAATAGTGTTTAAATGTTTAAAATTTAAATGAATATTAACATTAATGATAGAACTGAATTGGTATAGATTGTCATTTTAATTATATTATATATTTATATTTTTCTTTTCTTTTTCTTTTTAAAGTGTAGCGTGTAGCTTTAATGTATTATGCAGAATCCGAATGGAAGTTATGTTCTATATTAAGTGTTATAATTTTAGGGGAAAGATATAAAGGCATACCCAAAGAGGCTCAACTGGCTGGAAACGTTGAATCCCTCAATCAACTGTTAAGCATTGTGGCCACAATTGATTTTGCCAGAGTTAACTGGGTGAGTCATTTTTCATGTGTTCTGCACTCTGTTAATGATGGTGGATGGATCACTTGGGGGACCCCCCAGTGGGTGGGAAATCTCACAATCTAGTCTTGTATAGCCTTGATAAGGGCGATACAGTGGTGGTTTGAGAAACTTCAGCAGGGTAAATAATCAATTCGGAGACAGCGGGCTGACAGAGCCTTACTAGGAAGCCTATCTCCCAGGTCTGCTGCAAACCTGTCTCCTGTGAAGAATCCACACTTCTCTGATTGATATTTTCTGACCAAATTCTGAGCCAATCTTTAACACGTCTCTATAGGGCCAAGACTGAGTCATAACTGGGGTCCTGGCCGTTGGCAGAGAGGTGTGGCAAAAATTTATGACTCAATTTCTGGGCAGAAAGGCATGTGTCAATCTGTGTGTGGATTCTCCAATCGGCATGCTGGAGAATGAAATGTTACTGTCAATTGTAACATAAATTTGTACCCATTCAGCAAAAAGACTGGACTGTCTGTCTTACAAAAAGTTATTTGAGCAAAAACAATAGCATCGCTCTGGAAAATATATTTATGATTCCCTATTTTAAGACATTATTAGTCTAGTAGGCTGGCTGGAATAGATGTGGAGGCATTTGATCTGTCATAGGGCTTAGTCCCATGGCATAATCTGCTCTGGCAGGCAAAGTCTATGTTTTATGCTAGCATCCTATGATAGGGAAACATTATTATACAGAACAGTCTGTAGATCTAAAGTCAACAAGGTGTTAATACTGTCTGGTTTGATACAACAACCAAATAGGACAGCTTTGACTTGTCTTCAAGACTTCAATAGACAGTTAGGACTGCAGAAAAAAAACAACAGAAGCTAGCCGGCCTTTCATTGGGACCTATGTACTGCACAGGTCAGAAAGTGGACTGAGAAAATATTTGCAGACCTCTCACATCCTGAACATAAACTGTTTCAACTCTTCCCCTTAGGATGTTGCTAGAGGGCATTACATGCCAAAACAGATAGACTATCAGTTTTTCCTAGGTGCCCTCACTCTGCTGAACACCTAATTACCAGACTACTGTCTTATGCTTAAGAATATTTTTACCCATATAGGATGGTATAATACTATTATCCTCATACGTTTGACTACCTTCTCCTATTGCTATCTTATAATCACTCTGAGAGCTTATGCACTGAAGACAGATTCCTTGTATGTGGCCAATAAACTCTTCCCTTCTGTTGTTTGTTTTGTTCCATTCCATTCTGTTCTACTCTATTGTGGAGTAGAAGCATTTTATTCTCCTCTCCATTTAGATTCCAAAAATTTAACCAGCCATAGAATATGTGAATGCAAATGTATGTTAAAACCATGACATATACTTGCCTTATGGCTGCTAATAGGTTTCGACAATTTTAGCTAGAAACAGTAGTTAGAATTAATGTTTTTACTGTTTGGTTGCACACCAGTATAATTATATTTCTGTTTGTATGCAGTTGTCTAATTTTATATAAATTATCGATGAAATGGCATACTCTCTTCATAATCTACATAATTGTGAGACTACGTAGTACTTTAATTTTATTTAGAAGAGTTACCTGGAATGTACAGATTGCAGATTCAGAATTTATCTCTAACAGATTAAAATATCCCTTTCCATTTCTAGGGATCCCATAATGATATACTGCTATTTAGCCAAAGGTGCTTTTTCAAGAGGCAACTGGGCTTTCTGTTTTTTCTTTGAAAAAAGTTGCAGGAATATTGGAAAAGCTCAGGAGGATCTTCAGCCAGCACAACATACATGTACACACCAAAAACAACAAGACGCTAAGGACAAAATATCCAGACACAAACTGAACAACATGCTACAGTAATGGCTAAAATTGTGGAAACCTTTTGGGAAAAGTGTCTCCTAAAAGCCCTGTCCCACTGCACTTATGGATGCAAAGAGGATGTAAACGTTAAAAAAAGGACAGGGCCACCATCCCACCCCCTGGCGCTGACTATGCTTCTGCTGGGGCTTCTGCTGCTCGGGCTGACTCTGCTAGTGCTGGGGCTTCTGCTGGTGCTGCTCCTGGTGCTTTCTGCGGTGCTTACTCTGGCTGCTCGGCTTCCTGTCCTGCTCTGCTTTTGCTTGCTGCTTGCTTGCTGCTGCTGTTTCGTGCTGGTGGCCCAGCCTAGAACTCAATGCACCTATTGATGGAGGGCCCAGAAGGCCCTGCCAGAGGAGGAAGAGCAAATCGTCACGAATAGGGAGGGAGGCAGATACTTCCATTGAAGAAGAAACATGAAGGATGAGGTGCTGAAATGGCTGAGGAGAACGCAGTACCTCTGCGGAAAGGGACACAGCGGATCTATTCGAGACACAAGCGGAAGCAGGCGGCTGGAGAGAGAAGGCCAGAGAGCCTGGGCTACACTTTAGAGCGTCCTCTTGGTGTGGACAGCACATGCACACCTTTACGGGGAAGCTGCAACCTCAAGAAAGTCTGGCCAGGCTGCGGTCAAGCTCACAACCCGGGAGACCTACATATGGCCAAGTTGCCAACTTCTGGGGGTGAGGTCCGCCACCGAGGAGCAGCCCCTCTGTCAACCCTCTCTCTCTGGCACCCACAGAGCAGCCAGTCCTCTTCTGCAAGAGTCAAGCTCCTATGGCCAGGGCAGGTATCTGTGGAGCGCCCCATGATGGAGACCCGACAGCTGCACTCCCCGATGGGCGGAGCGTGTGGAGGACCCCCTGACGCAGTTGGAGCAAAGGCAGAGGCACCTGACACCATGAGACCAACCCAACACCCACACCCAGGCGTCCACCTTCCACAGAAAGGCAGGCAGAGAGCCAGACCGGAGGGACAGAGCCACACTGTCCTGCTGGAGATCAGGGACACCATCAAAAGCAGCATAGATCTCCTCACTCAGCTGGTACACACTGCATAATCATCTCAAACCGAAAAGCCCTTCTCACCTACGTTCAACCAGACCCCTCGCATGGGACATGTCTGGAATCCCAGTACCAGGCGATAAAGGAGAGGATCACAGGTCTTCTACACAACCCTCCAGGCCCAGCTGAACCTGCTTCGGACCCTAGTCCAGGTCTGCTCTTCCACCCAGGTGGATGTCACAGGCCCTTCCAAAGCTTTTCCACAGGCCCTCACCCTACCAAGGCTAACGCGCTACCAAGGAGTTCCGAGCAGCACAGGCAGCCCTCCCAGTCCACGCACCCAGCTTACATCGTATGCCACCGATGTCACTGAACGTCACCCACGCCACAGATGCCCACCCACCCACAGATGCCACCCACGCCTCACCTCGCTCCACTGAGACCCAGACAGCCCCACTACACTCCTCCTTCCTCCACCCCACAGCCAAGCCGGCCTCAGAATCTGTCAATCGGTCTTGCACTGACACCCCATGTCATGAAGGAAGGGGCTCTCAACATCACAGGACTAATCCAGCTCCTGAGAAGTTCCTCCACACCACCATCCCCTTGTTGTCCTTCTCGGGACCAGGCACCCCAAATTGGCGCCTCAGACCAGCAATCCAGCAGCAGCCACCATCCACAGACCTGGACCTTCACCCTCTGAGACCTATGGAACGCCTCAAGTGGACTGAGAAGATGCAGAGACTGGGTTTGCTACCTGATTGGGACTTTATCTTGGCTTGGGACACTTTATTGGGTCATTTGCTTCTTAACAGTTTGTTATTAATAAATGTTTATCTTTGCTTCCACACACTTGGTTCAGTTCTTTTAGTCAATAAAGTCTTGGTGGAAACTTTTAGAAAATGGTTAACCTTTGCATGCTTGTGGGATGGGTAGGATAGAGGGGATGGCAGATACCTGTGGATGCGTAATAGTTGTGGGATAGATAAACCTCCAGTGCAAGCATAGTGGGACTGTATGATCCACCTCCCAGCTGCCACACAAATGGGCCTTTTATCATTACAAATTTAATCATTCGATCAACACATTCACATAACACAAACTCTTTATTAAATGCCCCTGTTCATTGAAGCCCACTCCTCAACATACATGCACAAATCTCATCAGTATGTGATGAGACAGGCTGAAGGAAGCATCCCATTAAGCATCTTACCATCCTGTCTTTGCCACTCCACTTGCTCCACCTGGGGAGTTGCCACCAGTTTTCAGGAGGTTGCGCTGCCTTCTTCCCTTCACTGAAGCTCTGTTGGGGCCTTGCACTATTCCACAGTATCTATCAGGTTCGCCTTGCCTCCATCCACCAGCTCCATGTCCCCATTGCCTTGTTGGCGGTCCACAGTCCTTTCTGCAACCACTGGTAGCGGGATGCGCATGAAGATTGTTGCAGGATGCCAGCAAGCTTCCACGATGTTCCTCACGGTCTCTGCGGCAATGCTACATGGGTGGTGAGAAGTACCTGGAAACCTGTATTGCGCCAGTATGCCAAAGGCGTTCTCCACCACCCACCTTGCCCTGACAGGCCCTCTAGTTGAAGATCCTCTCTTCATGCGGTGACGGCATTCTGGCAAGTGTAGGGCTTCATGAGGTAGGTTCTGGGAGAAGGCGTCTCCCCACGATGAAGTGGGCACATCTCTGTGGTCTTTGGGCAGGGGGTCTGGATCTGGGAAGCCCATGATGAGGTTGCGTTCCAACCCTCCTTGAGGTGAACTGCGCGTTGCTTACCTGGGCATCTGAAGATGACCCGTTGCTGAAGCATCGATCTACATGAACTTGTTAGTCCAGCAATCGACCATGCCGAAGAGGCATGATGCTGAAGAAGCCCTTGTAGTTTTGATAAGTAACCTGAGTTGGGCTGGAGCTTTTGCAGCCACTGCTACCCATCTATGGCTCAACCGCTGTGCGCGAGAGAAATTCCACTTTCTGAATACCACTGCTTCTGCAACTTTTCTTCCAGCCTTTCTTCAGTGGGGGGCACTGGAGGACTCCCTCCAGGTATTCTTCGATGATGGCCTGCACCACTCTCTGACCACAATGCTGATGGTTGTTGTGTGCCACCCTCCAGGCGTACTGCATGTCTACTCGTACGGGTCCCGGGAGCCCAGTGTTGCAGAGTCAGTGCCACCTTCACCCCAGGGTCCCAGGCCTGGGCCGGAAGTGGTGGTTTGCCTTGGTCAACCTGGGTGTGTTAGATTCTCCACAACTTCGCAAAACATGGCTGCGCTCCTCATGAAGTTCTTGGAATGCACGAGTGTCTTCTTTCCTCAGCTCCACCATCGCTTATTTATATAAGCCCGCTACTCTGCTCTTCGGCGATCCATCTTCGGACCCAGACACTTCTGGAGCCTCTTTTCTTCCAATAGAACAGGTGAAAGAGCCGTAGAGGCTCGCACTGTCTGCTAGAACATCTCTCTCT
>BHFT01044948.1:0-13091 GCA_004320025.1 Laticauda laticaudata
CTAATGATTGGTATTTAGGGCAGGTTTTTGCAAGCAAAGAAGCTTTTTGTATTTTTGTACAGGTAATCCTTGACTTACAACAGTTCATTTAGTGACCAGTCAAAGTTAAAATGGCACTGAAAAAAGTGACTTATGACCATTTTTCACACTTAAGACCATTGCAGCATCCTCACTGTCATGAGAGGCCAGACAAGGAGAAGTGCCCCTTGACATGAGTGATATCAAGTTGCCCATGCCTGCCCAGTCACATGACCACCAAGCCACACCCACCAACTAAGCCACCCCCACAGAACTGATTGTTAAAAAAACTGAATCCCACCCCTGCACTATTTCATGTGTTATTCAACTTCTTGCTCTTCAGTTACTTAATAATTCAATTATTCAATATTCTAGTAGAATAGTTATACATCTATTAAATATGCACTTTACAAATAATATTTAAATAATTTCCAAACTTATTTTACTCTTTACTCTGTTGAGGACTCATATTTCAAAATGTCTTCTTTCAAAAGTGCAGAGTCATACTTTTTTCCCCCTTCTGCACTTTTGGCTGTACCGTTTTCATAGCCTCAGTTCTAGTAACCTTTCCACTCAATAGTCCCAAACAATTCAGATCTTCCCTCTTTTCACTGCCACAGTTGTCCGTAAATAAAAAAAAAGTCTTCCAATTTTCTTCCTCTGTTATATCAAAATGTCCTCTCTTATACATACACAGTCAGTAATGGTTTTCTCTTTTTTTCACTTTTCTGCCGTTCTTGTTGTTTACAATCACTTTTTTTTCCACCACTCACAGATACATTATAATTCCATCTACATCTATAATCAGGAAAAAATTATATCATCTCATCTTTCTTCCCATCAGCTTTCACCGTTCCGTTACTCAGTATACAACTCAGTCACATAATCTACAGTCAGCACTTCTACTGCTAATTCCGCCACTTGTTACCACCACATGGTTCGGAGCCTCATTCTTCTCCTCTTCTTGTACTCTTCCTGGTACTCTTCCTTAATCGCACTTTCTCACTGCTCAACTTGCTGTTTTCCACCTTTTACTTCCCTCTTTAAACAACTCGGCAGCCATGTCTCTGGTTCCAATCATCACGATCTCACTCTTTTGTTGCCAGTTTTTGGAGCTTTTTCTTGCAGTGTCTGGGATTGCGGCACTTCCCTGACACTTCTGTACCTTCCCCTTTTCCCTGCTGACCCCTCCAAGGTCCAACTTGCTCCTAGGAGCTACCAGGCATAGAACTTAGGATTTTTCAGAGTGGCAATCCACTCCTCTGCTCCACTTCGATGTGGTGCCTCAACCGGAAGTCCCTAAATGTGTAAACTTTTAACATGCTGGATGATTGTATCATAATTTCTGTACTTCAGGATCATTTTTTCACTCTTGTCTTATATGGAGAAAGTATCTGGCCAGGACTGAACTACTAATCTATTGCTGGTAAATTGTACTATTTCCAAGACTGAACTATCAGTTATTTGATTTTGATCAAAATGAGCAGATGGAAAAGTATAGCACAAAATTTATTAGACAAGTGGGCTGTTTTTAAAAGCCTCCAGTGGTGGAGCACCCATAATTTCTGAAGGCAAGTTGTTCCACTGGTTTATGTCACAAGAAAGTTGATTAGATCTAAGGGATCATTTCATAGCAAAGCACAGAGTCACTATATTCTGAAATATTTTATATGCATTTTGGAAGCCAAACAATTATTGCTTATCAAATACAAAAAGAGCTTTTGTTTGGAATATCTTTGTTTTGATATTTTTCCCATTTAGGAACAGCTTCTGAAGATGGTAAGACAATAAAAGAGAAAATATATTTAACATAATATTTCCATCATCATGTATACAGACCATGGTCTTTAGAGTTATTTATTAATTTGCTTAGCTAATAATGCTTTGTTGCTGCAGTATATTTTTTCAAATGCAAATTGGCAATAACATGTATCAATATCCATTATATTTTAAATATGCAAACTTTTTCATTTGCTCTGCTATTAAATTTTGTAATGAAACTTTTAACACACTAGTGGACATTCTCATGCTTTTGGGAACAGGTGCTACTATTTACTTAATCTTTGAAATTTATTTTGGCATCATGGTTATCTAACTGGATGTCAACATTCAATGCCTGAAGTTTAAACCAAATATTGTCAAATGACAACATGTTTTTAAAGCGCTAACATGAGATCCACAAAATCATCAACAAATTTGATGCTATCTAATTTGGGATACCTAATTTTTAATTACTTTTTAATGAAATGCGCACTAAATTCTTCATAAATCAAACAATTTTGCTGGTTGATACTTATTTTAAATTTGCAAAATACAAATCAGTTATGTAATATTATTTAAATTATACTTTATCCTAATTTACTTAAAGTTTACATGATTCTTCCACGTTACTTTCACAAGTCTTTCATGCATTTAGCCCACTTTTTTTCTGATTGACTGTCATCTGATGAGCTTTATGATTTAGCCTAAGTCCATGTTCACTGTCAAATAACTAACCCTTATCTGTCTTTCTTTCTTTCTTTCTTTCTTTCTTTCTTTCTTTCTTTCTTTCTTTCTTTCTTTCTTTCTTTCTTTCTATCTATCTATCTATCTATCTATCTNCTATCTATCTATCTATCTATCTATCTATCTATCTATCTATCTATCTATGTTTATTCTTACAGTTATGGCAGATTATCAGTAGAAAAGTGGTGCTTTTTCTATGTTTGGCTCCAACCTCTTCATAGGACGAGGACAAGTTGTTTTCATATCATATATTTCATAATTTTTGAAATTATGACAATTGACTCTCAAATATATGGTCATCTAATAATACTGAATCATTCAATAGACATTTTACTTTTACTTCATTCTGAGCAATAAGAATGGATTACTTTATTGAAATAAAAATAAAGATTGCTTGGTTATTTTACATCTTAACAAAATAGTGGTGCTTTATATTCCAGGTCAAATTATCTACATTTACACGCATTACAGTGAATGGCAGAATTTCTGTCATTGTATGGGATGAGTGTTTTAGTAATAGATATTGGGTATAAGAAACTTAGTTTGATAACTTCATCCAGAATTGAATGAATACAGACTCTCATCTCAAAGATTTTCTCCTGTGCCTGAGGAAATAGTATATTTTTGTAGGAGATCTAAATGATTTGGTGTCTATTAAACTAAATTAGTGTTGAAAATTTTTGGTGTATTTGCTTTTCTTGATTTTTTAAAATTTTTGACACTAACCAAACATGACACTAAGAAGTTTCAAACACTTGAGCAATTCGGTTTTGGGAACTGAAAAAGAAAATGTTGGCTCCTCAAGTTAGTTTTAACCTATCTGAAGTAAAATGGAATTTTGTGAATAGTTTCAGAATGTTTTGGATTTTTTTTAAAAAATAGTAGAATATATATGTTTGTTTGTGTGTGTGTGTGCGTTTGAATAACTTCACGCACACATATTCATATAGATAGATGTAGATATTGCTATCCAACTTGAATATGAGAGACAGTATACATTTCAACTTTATGGCACATATGTAACAATATCTTACACTGTTTAAAATAAAATATACTTGTTTTACTTTAAAATAAATTATACTATCGATGCATAAATGTACATAATTTGTACTTAAAATATGATAGATTTGTGGGAAATGCATGATTATGTTAAAGCAGGAAAAAAGAACATTGCTCTATCTAATAATACCTATTAAATTATTGCAAGTAAAATTTGTTAAGAGTTAAGAAGTAATAGAGCTGATTCATTATTTCAGCTACACTGTAGTATTGTTTCTCTCTCAATTCCCTAAATTATTTCTACACATATGAATTTCACTTCTTTCTTTTTTGTTTCTTTTATAGGGGGTGTGCGAACCAAGCTTTCAACACCCTGTATTGGAGTAGGAAATTCAAAGACAGATTCCAGGGGCCGGAGTCGAACAAAAGTTGTATCTCAGTCTCAACGTATGTATTGCCTCTTTCAATAATGTTTTAAACCCATAAATCTACTGTACATTCATTGACTAAAGGATGTGGTCAAAATATTTCTTAAGAAACACTACATACTGAGTTGTTGTTCTGTGCCATAGGTTCATCATCGCCAGACAAAAATGAAGGTATTTTTTTTTCAGTGTTTCAGTGTTTCGGGTCAGTAGCCTGCATGCTTTTGAAGTCTTCTATACTTTGTGTTGTGTTATTTTGAATAAGATTTCAGAAAAAAGATAAATTAATCCTTTCAGTGTAGAATTTTTAAAAGTGGACCTCTCTTCATTGGGAAATCTTATAATTATTTGAGGATTTAAACAAAGTAAGAGAGCAAAAAATTAATGGGTATCATATTTCAATGCCTGAAAACATTTTAATTAACTACAGTTCAAACATTATAATTCAATCATTTAAATTCCATCCAAGTATATTGTTGCTACATTATGTAGAATTGAATGCATTATTTCAAAATTAATGAAGCATTGGAATTGGAATTCAGGCTTAACAATATTATTCAAACAAGTATATATTACTAATTGATATACATTTGAGGAAAGTACAAGCATTGCTGAAAAAGTTATTTTCTAAAATACAGAATGTATATTTTCAACCTCATATTGCATATGAATGGCGAATACATTTACAAGCACAGGCAAATATCCCTTAAGAGACTTATTAGAATGATTTCTATATTTAATGTCTGACTTACCACTTCTTCCTTATTATAGTATCGTAAACAATATTGCATATTCTAAAAGATGTGCAGTGGATGTATTTATTTTCTGTTTGCAGTAATAGTACAGAAAAAACTACTGCAAAAGTCTGTCCTATACATATTAGTAAATAATTGTAGCGGGGTAAACGTTCTGGGTTTTTTTTCCTGCAGAGTTTCATATTTTGATACTGAAATTAAATGTTTTGACAAATTAAATCACTTCAGCAGCAATGGATTTTAAATACTGCATATAGTCTAAAGTTCACTGTACATATCATTATTTTTATGTCTATAAATTCATGACTTTTTGGCTAACATCAGGAGTGTGAAACTCACAGCGTCACATCAGGTGACGTATCATGACTTTTTTTCCCCTTCGCTAAACTAGGAGTGGGAGTGGCCAGAGCATGACACATCCAGCCTTTGGGCCATGAGTCTGACTCACCTGCTTTACATCATTCATAGGGGTCTAAATTTACATTTCAAATGTATATACAAGTATGTTTTTCAAGTACATACATCTTTGTCAAGTAGCTGTAACAGATTATTGCTCCTTATTCCTTACATATAAAATGGCAATTCCAGAGTGAGTGAGTGTGTGTGTATGTGTGTGTATTCAGATAACTTAATTCTTATTCTAATGAAGAGACAATGTAAAAGTCTATCATAATTATGTTGTAATATTTTCTTATTGATATGTGCCCAAGTATTATATCCCATAGATAGTCAACTAAAGGCTTAGATATTAGGCTGCAAAGACAAGCTGGGTAAATTGCTGACATACCAACCACATTACTACCTGATAGGATTCCTCCTTGAGGTTCGTCTTGAAATTTCCTTTTCTTCTGTTGTGGGGCAATTTTTATTTTTATTCTGTAAGGATCATCTCTAGTAAAGCTCAAGAACTAATGCATATTGTGGTTCAATACTTGTAAGTGGGGGCCATGCTTAAACAGATATTTGTGATCAGAATATGGAGAATGTTTCCACCATCATTGAACAGTTCCTAGGGCTTTGACGACCTCTATAGAGCAAACTGACTATTTCAGATGGTCATCCCAGATCTCTCATAACTATATATTCAACTGGTTTCCTGCAAGTGCTAGGCGCTTTTCCAGAAAACCCCAAAATTCCTTTATATTTGATAATAAACAGCAACCAAGCACTTGATATGATTGTTCCCAGCAGCCTGTCTGTTGGTTAATTGCAGATTTTTTCTTCCAGAAGTGGAACAGCAAAACAAATCTGAATGAATGTGGGTATGAGCTCAATTTCAAACTTACACCATTTCACGAGTAAGGGAGATGAAACATCCTTCTCCAATATTGCATCATTAGACTTGTTTAGAGGACCTAGCTTCCGTTTGGAAAGGGCAACAAGTAAATCTGGCAATTAGGACCAATTAGCACTGCCAATTAATATTAAACATTGCCAATAAAGTCAATGATATTCATCAGAATCTTGACTGAATGGGAGGTGGCCTGGACAATATCTGGCTATATTATATGGGTCTCTTTCTTACCTGTGAAATGGATATAATGCTGTTTATTGTCTCTATTTGTGGGATTGATTTTGCTCCCTGTGGCTCCTTAATGAATCTGAATTTGATATATCGTACAGGGTGCAGGAAGTAATGTGGGAAACATAATGAAAGTACTTTTGTAACAGGGCATAGTACACTTCCTCCATAATAAGTTCTTGGAACAATTTGTATTTGCCAAATCTCCAATCTTCTCTTTTGGGGAAAGATTATGGAAATCCCATAATCTGCTATAGAGCATGTTTAAGGAGCAGATTCAGTTTTATTCAATTAAGTGTCAGGCTTATGGATTGCTTTTACAGGTAGCCTTCATTATGATCTGGATGGAGAAATATATTCCTTCTGGATCTTTTATGTTTTTCAGAACTCTTCAGTACCATCAATCATGGTATTCTTCTGAGTAGCCTGCAGGGGTTGAAGGCTCTAGACACAGTTTTACAGATATTTTACTTCTTATTTAATAGGCAATTCCAGATACTGGCTGTAGGAGCAATAAACTTTGATGGAGTGTCAAAGGGCTCAATATTCTGTCCCTATTTTTTAATATCTACATGAAACAGCTGGGGGTGATCATCCATCAGTTTGAGATCCAGGTCCAGGTTTTGACACAGGGTCTACAGGTTATGAGAGTCAAAGTGAGATAAAACAGGCTGAAGTTGAAACCATAAGAGACTAATTATTTATCCATCATGGATGTCTAATATTATTGTTTACCCATCATAGATATCTAATGTCTCTTATAGTGTCTGTTGATGAACCAACACTACCCCTATAGAAGCAGAATCGTGGCTAGAAGTCCTAGATTTATAGTTATTGCTAGAAAGGCAGGTTCACACTGTGGGTGATGGTTCTTTGCAAAAATTTGTGGTGCCAGTTCAGCCTTATTTGGAACACATGATCATTTGCTTAGATTATTGCTGGGCACTTTGTACTTCTTTTGAAAATCACCTGGAAACTAATCTTAAAGGTTGCAGTCCAGTTGCTTGTTGACTCACACCAACCTAGATAATCTAAAAGTGCTAATTTTGATTTGGTTCGACTTTGAATTATCTAAGGCACTAATTTATACAATCAATACAGCCTCTCCCAGCATGGATTTATTTACTTATTGGATACCCAACTTGCACTAGCAATTCTGAGCAAGTTACCTTTAGTTAAAAGTATAAAACAAAGGAACAAAAAACAAAACATACAAAACACTCAGTATAAGGAGAATATTTTGTGGTCACTACCCTGTTCCTCCAACAACACGGCCTCCCCCAATAGGAAGTCCAAGCATGTTTTATAGGCATGAAATGAAATTAAGCCCCTCCCCCCCAAATTAAGACCTATATTAAAGCATGCAAAATGGGGGGAATGTTGGGGGTGGGCTTGCCGTTAGGAAGTACTTTTGTTGCACACCCGGATATGGTGCTGCCTGAGTTGACCCCAATACGAAGTGCCCCACCAACGCTGAGGTCAACATCTAAGTCATTGCTGCCCGCCCGAAGATGCAAGGCGGGAGAATTAAGTCACCCCCGAAAAGACAGCCTAGCCATTTTTTCAGGGCTCAAAAAAAAATAAGACCTGGCCTTATTATGTAAGAAACACGGTACTTTTGCAAACAAATAAACAAGCAATAGAAAAATTGTTAATGAAGTAGGAGCTGAAATACAGTCAGCCCCTACTTTATTAATTTTTCATAAACTTCTTAAAACAAATATGAGGTAGTTTTCACTTAGCAACCACAATTGGGCTGGCTACTCAGTTGTTAAGCAAAGTAATTGTTAAGTGAAACTGTGAACTATACATATATGATCTTACTTTCTTTGAGTTTTCCTTTGCTTTACAGACCTGCAAAAGTACCAAATGCAAGGATTAAAAGTCCTTTTTCATCACTGTTGTAACTATGAGAAGCAGCTAAATGAATCAGTCACTAAATGAGGGCTACATGAGAGGAACATTTGAATTGTGATTGTTGCCATTTACTTATTTCTATTATTTCTTTTGTTCTCTTTTTAGCTGGTTTTTATGTATTTGATAATAAGCATTTTTAAATTTTCCATTTAATTGATTAATATTATAATGTGAATATTTTGATAACTTTATCTTTGTATAAAGTTAAAAACCTCAATGAATCCTGCCAAGGGTAATATATGTAACAAATAAATAAGCTAAAACAACATTATTTTGTTATATTCAAGCAGTTCAGATTTCTATTCTTATTTTAAAATATTTAATTAAATTAATAAATAATTCATGTGGTAATCAAATGTTTTTGTACTATAGCCAATGTATGAAAATGTCCATGCAGTTTCAGCAGCTATTTGTCTCTAAATTATCCTGAAAACCTTTCCTGATTGGAAACATTCCAAACATTTATGCTTGTGTTGAAATTTGAAAGAATTAAGTTTTTGTTGAGTTTATGTAGAACAGCTGGTTCAAAGACTCAGCTGTTTTTATCAGAAAAGGAGAAGGATTGGGATATTTTCAGCATTCATTTAAAGAAGCTTTTTACACCTTGTTTGGTGCAGAAATCTAAATTAAAGCAATTCCACAAATGATCACTTCTTGATCATTGATTATTCTGTCCAGGTGGTGGATTTTTGCTAAGTTGTTTCTCTTCTAACAATAAATCTAGCGCACCACTGCTTCTTAATGAAATCAAACATATTCATTACCCAATATGGAGATTGCTTAATCGATATAATCAAATATCCCTAAGACGAGCAAATCTTTACTCATGCCATCATCCTCTCTGCATATTTGCATTAATTCTGGCACAACTCATGTATCATTTATTAATGCCAGAATATTTATTTCAGACAGTGGTCAGAGTCTTGGGGGTATATACCAGTAATTATGGAATTAGCCTGCATATGCATAGTCTTGTACAGCAGTTTTAATTAATCTTGTACAGCAGTATAAGAAAACAATATAGAAGCATAATTATTTTTTCTGTCATTATATTTACAAATGCAGAATAATTTGGATAATGATTCCACAAGTGCAGGTAGATCTTTAAAAAATTGGACAGCCATGTTTAGTTACTTCTTCACTTTTGTATGTCAGATATGGAATTCTTGTACATTATCCCTCCTTCACTTTCATTTCCTTTCATTGGATTCTATAGAATGAAAAATATAATACTATTTTTTGTATCAACTAGACATTCACTTGCACTTTCGTTAGAACTTTCAACAATTTGATGTGACAATTCAGTTAAATTCATTGCTTTACAGTCTTTTGTTCAAGAGCTGAAAAACTGTAATCCGCATCTGAGTTTGGTGGAAGCTACTTAAATGCACTGCTTTTAGCCCTAACCTTGTGGCATTTCCAGCTTTTTATATGAACTGACTAAAGATTTTTATTTCCATTCACCATTCATTATTAACCTACTCTGCTCCCTCCTCTTCATGGATTTTAAATCCTTGCCCTATTCCTGCCTTTACACATGTTCAGGATCACAGTCTGCAAATCCACAGTTTGGTGGTAAGGTTTTTTAGATGTTATGCGTGCATTCTTGTTTGACCATCTATTGCAGGACCCTATTCAGCAGAAACACTATGTATTTGGGTATTCAAGAAGTATATTTCAGGCCCAAAAATAGTAATCATATATGAAGAATCAATACTATACTGAGAACAGCTCAGTAGGAGGGATTAGGGATACATTTGTGATGCTGTGCAAGTTTTTTTCAATTCTAATCAAGGATAAAAATATTGTCACATATTTCAATCAAACATGCTTTATGTGTGAAGATTCAGTTTATGGTCTGCATGGTGTTCTCACAAATCTTCAAGTAAATAATTTGAAATAAGTAGTATTTTTAAAAGTATATAGTTGGTGCACAATTGCAGGCTTGGTAAAAGATGTTATATGTTTTTTGAAAAGAAAAAAATAGATTTGATCAATTTTCAGTTGTTTTTTACAACCCTCATTATCCCGTGTGCTTAGAAATATCATGATTTAAAGATTTAATCTAGGGAAATAGAAATAGATTTGCATTCGTCAAATTATGTGAATGTTGTCCTGATTCTCTGATAAGTTTTTAATGCATTTTTAAAAGGTCTACAGAGTATATACTCTTATATCTGGTTTGATATATATAAGTTTTCTGCTGCATAGACTCCTATATAAAAAGAGCATATATTCAGTATTTCCCAAACTTCTGAACACTGAACTATATTCCTGTTTTTGAAACAAAAATTAGCAAAATCCCAATTTTTTTTTAGACAGTAAGAGTTATTTAGTGAAGCAATAGGGCTGTTTAAATGTACTTATTTTGTGTCCTTTCAGAGATAAAGAAATACTGTTGTCTTCATTCGATTCAGTTCGGTTAGGATTAATCTTTCTTGTTTTGTTTTATCTTTCTTTGTTTTGTCTGCTTTGTTTTACACTAAAATTTTCAGGACTACCAAATGAACCCTGGTACAAAAACATTTGTCATTTATTCAGAAATATTTTAAATGTAGCAGAATAATTTTGATAAAGAAGTTAATTATGTTGATACTTTACAATTTTTGTTGATCTTCAGTACTACAAAATTGCAAATATTTACTAGTAGATCCAAAATTACTCTCTGATTGCTGTTTTTGTAGCAACATTAGAGCCTTTTGTTTAATTTCGTAAATCACATATAAGCATGAAAATGTGTATAGTTTGGGAATTGCTGTTGTATTACTATATTATGCCACTGCATAAATAATGATCACATAATATTTGCATGAAGCACTGTTTTGCATCATAATCTTTCATGGGGCTTATTCCACTCATTTCTTACTGTTATGATGTATAATGAAATTTTGTGCGCCTGTGTGTGTACACACATACATATATATGTTTTCTTAAGTTTTCGCGGGTACTTACATGTATGGTATTCAGCTTTGTTCGGGTATTTTCTCATGCCATCATAGTTGTGCTTTTAAAGTTGTCGCGACATTTCGGCAGAATCTCATCTGCCATCATCAGGCTTCTGTATTGTGACTCACAGATGAACACAATGCAGAAGCCTGATGATGGCGGATGAGATTCTGCCAAAACTTTGCTACAACTTTAAAAGCACAACTATGATGATGTGGGAAAATACCCGAACAAAGCTGAATATCATACATATATTCATACGAGGGAGGGAGAGAGAGAGAGATTGGTGAAGTTTTATATGGACCATCTTTAAATTGGTGAAGTCTTGATCATATCCTGCACATATTCCTCAAGATGGTATTTTAAAAGTTTTTCACATGAACTTGTAACTAGGCTGATAAAAATGTGTATTTGATGTATTTTTAATCAGACGGTTTGCTTGCTACTAGATCTGCATCTATATTCACAGTCACATGATCTGCTACAATGCCCCTGAATCTTTAGGAAGTGGTGAATCTTTAGGAAGATATGTATTCAGGATTGTTGCTTCATTTCCAAATTACAATAGTTAAATACTCCTTGAAATTGCTCATAAATCCCCAGCTAGAAGCACATTCCATCTCAAGCTTGTTCTTAGACATTGTTTTTGAAATTTCTATCAAGTTGCTTATAAATTACATTCATGAAGTTGCTTTTATTTAATTTTACGATTATGGTGAAAAGACATGGCTAATCTGCCTAGAAGATTTTACTTTATAACATTGAAACCTATAAGGATCCAAAAATAAAAATACATTGCCTATATTATAGTAGATTTTGTGAAATTATTGATTATTACAGAGTTCTGATCAACAGCTTTGGTAAAAATAAATTAATAAATATATAAATATTTGTATATAACTCAGAAATTAGTTTTTCTAAACACATGTTTTCTTGTTAATCTACTTCATCTTGCAGGAATTTGGAAGCTTTTTACTCATTTCAACACTTTCAGAACTGATTGAACAGTGGTAAACTTATATTCAAAAGTGGAATATAAGGAAAATAATGGCACCCAACAAGTTATGTAAATTATGTTAGATCTATTTTATTTCAAATGTATCTGAGTCCTGAAAATAGTAGCTGGTAATGATATTTATACTAGATTTTCCAAATATCTTTGGGGATAAAACAAATAATTTCATGTTAAAAAGCAAAACAATTACATGATTTTTTGGACATGAATTGATAATACCTGCTGACTAGATATCACATAATACACTTTTCTAGGTTTCTTCAAATTCTTCCAGGAAATTCAGAACTTGTTATAATAATAGAATTGTAACGTGTTTTCTTTGCCTTCAGCTGGAAGCCGTTCTGGTTCTCCTGGAAGAGTTTTGACTACAACTACATTTTCAACTATGAATACAGGTGTTCAGAGGGTAGTAGTCAGCCCTGCAACAGCACAAAAACGGAGCAAGATTCCTCGAAGCCAAGGATGCAGCAGAGAAGCCAGTCCTTCAAGATTGTCTGTTGGTAAGATTTGTTCATTATAGTCAGCAGAGGTTACACTATTCTGTGTCGCACATAACAACTGAATATAGTAAAGACAAGCTATAACTCATCTCACAGAAGTCTTGCAATATGCTACCAAAATAATAATTTTCAACAGCACAATACCTCACACTAAGGTCTAAAATAAGTCTGTCAAGTGCAAATTCTGTCCTTTTCCTAAAATGGAGGCTAATTATTTCAGCATCATCCACACACACCATGGCCTTGCAACATAGCATAATCCTCGAATGACAGTTGTAGAATGAAAGGGCACACATTTCTTGGACATGTGACTAAAATGCTATTGATTCTGCCTTTTCGGTTTCTGAGATGAGTAATGCATTGGAAGAAGAAAACATAAATGTTAGTTTATTTATTTATTTATTTATTTATTTTGCCAAGCAATTATAAGATAACAGGTATAAGTATAAACATAGTTATGAATACATGAAATGGATACATATAAGAAAA